>CM059186.1:4423097-4560106 GCA_030323885.1 Branchipolynoe longqiensis | reverse complement strand
CGAGAGGGGTCACGTGACCGAGCTGACGTGGGAGAGGGAGGTACTGAATAAACACACTTGGTACACAGACTTCAAGGCGTTCGTATCTCTACATACACTACATGGTGTCAGATGTGATAGAAAGGACATGGCGCTATCAGGATTGAAGCCGCCGGCACCGCTTAGTTTCAAAGGAAACCTAGCGCTAAATTGGAGAGTGTGGCATGGGGCTTACAAATTTTTCGCAGGAGCGACTGGCCTGTCAACGAAAACTGAAAAAGTGCAATGTTGTGCGTTTTTGCACATAGCAGGGTTGGAAGCACAGAAGTTGTTTCACATAATGGACATAGCAAGTGACGAACGTGAGAAGATAGGTGCGCTGACAGCTGCCTTTCGGAAGTACTGCCATGGGAAGTCAAACCGCACCATAGTTCGGTATAAGTTTAATATGTATAACCAGACGACTGAAGACATGGAAACTCATATACGAGAACTGCAGTATCGAGTGGAATTGTGTGACTATGGTGCGGCGGAGGAGTCTATATTATGTGACAGACTGGTTTGTGGTATAAAAGACAACAAGATACGGGATAAATTACTGCAAACAGCAAATTTAGAGTTAGACCAGTCCCTGGAAATGTGTAGGCTCAGTGAGCATAGCTCGGAACAGGTGACAGGGGACGGAAATAACACTGACCACGCTGAAGTGCATGCAGTCGACCGGAATGACAGGCGAGGGGTACGCCCCCCGACATGGGCCCCGACACGCCCCCCCGCACGCCCCCCGACGCGCCCACCGGTGCGCACTGGGAGTGGCAATAGGCGAGACAGCAGTGAGAATTGGCGAGGTGGAAGTTACAGAGACGCACCCAACCGTGATAAATGTAACAGGTGTGGGTATTCACACCCCCGAGATAATTGTCCAGCCAGAAACAAGGAATGTCTGGTGTGCGGCCGAATTGGGCATTTCACGAGGGTTTGCAGAGGAAGAGAGCAGCGGCACCGAACTCCGGTGAATGCATTGGACGTGGATGGTGAGGAGGACTCACCCGTGTGGCAAGACGAGGACGTGGACGATGAGCAACAAGACCTGTTTGTGGGAGCCATAGGTAAAACTTTGTGGTATGAGAATGTGCGCATAGGTGGTGAAATGGTGCAGTTCAAGCTTGACAGTGGCTCGGAGGCCAGTATCATACCCATAAGAGTGTTTATGGCCCTACCAAACATGGTTTTAAGAAAACCGCTGTGCAGACTCGTCACATACACCGGGGAGCGGATCTGGCCCCGGGGAGAGGTCACAATCAAGATACGAGGGGAGCCTATTGTATTTCAAGTCATGGACAGCGGGTGTGCGATACTAGGGAAGGATGCATGCGTGACTCTGAATCTTCTCAACCGAGTGATGACATTGAATGCGGTTAAGAAGCCGGACTCCGACAGAGGGCAAGAGACAGTCGATGGAGCAGCTAAATCCCTGGTAAATAAATATCGTAATGTGTTTACAGGTTTAGGATGTATTAAAGTTGATGCCAGCATCCATATTGATGAAAATGTACCTCCAGTGATTGATCCTCCAAGACGTATTCCACATGCAATAAATGATGCTGTACGAGATGAGTTAGATAGAATGGTTAAAATAGGGGTCATTGTTGAGCAGCTAGACCCAACACCATGGGTGAACTCTATCACGATTGTGCGGAAACCAAGTAAATTACGTGTATGTTTAGATCCGACAAAGTTGAACAAGGCCATTTTGCGGGGCCCATACCCAATTAAGACAGTAGAACAAGTAGTGGCTAAGACTGCGGGTGCAAAGTTTTTTTCGGTGTTGGACGCCCAGAGCGGATATTGGCAGATAGTGTTGGACAAGCCAAGCTCGCTGCTGTGTACGTTCAACACGCCATGGGGGCGGTATAGGTATACCCGGCTCCCATTCGGTATAAAAACAGCCGGGGACATTTTTATACAGGAGATGGAGAGCATTTTGAAGGGCCTCCCGGGCGTGGATGTGGTAGCTGATGACATTTTAATTTATGGCAGTACCATACATGAGCATAATGAAAGGCTAGAGTCAGTGCTGAAGCGTGCAGAACAGGTCGGGCTAAAATTGAACCCGAAAAAGTCAAAATTGTGTAAGCAACAGGTAGAGTATGTGGGACACCTACTAACTGGGGATGGTGTAAAGCCCAACCCTGAAAGGGTCCAAGCAATCACTGATATGCCAACACCGACTGACAGAGCGAGTGTCCAGCGGTTCCTGGGGATGGTGGGCTATGTCCATAAGTTCATTCCGAAGTTATCGGAGATTGCGAAACCATTGAGGCTGTTACTGTCTAAAGAAGTTGCTTGGCACTGGGAGGTAGAGCAAAATGATGCATTTGTTAGGTTAAAGAAGCTATTAGTAGCAGCCCCTGTCTTAAAGTATTATGAAGTAAAAAAGCCAGTGAAAATGCAAGTAGATGCTTCAATGACTGGGCTGGGTGCTGTGCTATTTCAAGATGATCGACCAGTTAGTATAGCTTCAAAGGCGTTGAACAAGTGTCAGGGGAACTATGCTGTAATAGAGAGGGAGATGCTTGCGATCTGTTTCGGCTGTGCGAAGTTCCACGATTACATATTTGGTAAGCAAGTCACAGTCGAGACAGATCACAAGCCTCTCGTGAGCATTATGTCAAAACCCATACACACATTGACAGCGAGGCTTCAGAGAATGAGGTTGCGGTTACAAAATTACGATGTGCAGCTAGAGTATGTAAAAGGTGTTAGTATGTTTTTTGCGGATGCTCTATCGAGGGCACCAGTCAAAAATAGTAAACCAGTGGACTTATATGATGATGACATGTATATTGCAGTGTTAGACTACAGCGATGACGATCTAGCCCAAATTGCTGAAGCAACAGCACAAGATCGCACGCTGCAACAACTCATCGGGTACATCCGCGAGGGATGGCCGGCACAGGACAGCGAAGTACCGTGTAACATAAAATCATATCACACGTACAGGGATGAGTTAACAGTTCAGGAAAATGTGGTCCTTAAACAGAACAGAATAGTGGTACCAGAAAGCTTGCAAAGACAAATGCTGAACAAGCTACATAGTGCGCATTTGGGCATTGTTAGGAGTAAGCAGTTAGCACGTGACAGTGTATTCTGGCCAGGCATAGATAGCCAGTTGCAGGACAAAGTCACTAGGTGCCAGGTATGCCAGTCAGTGAGGGCACGGCCACGTACAGAGCCACTAGTCAATCATGACATTCCAGACATTCCGTTTTGGAAGGTTGGTGTGGACTTGTTCCAATGCGAAAGTATGAATTATCTGGTGATCGTAGACTATTATTCAAAATATCCTGAAGTAATACAAACAACAGACACAACGAGTAAGGGTGTGATTGACAAGATGAAGCAAGTTTTTGCACGACATGGGATACCGAGGGTTGTGGTATCCGATAATGGGCCACAATTTTCAAGTGAGGAATATAAAAATTTTGCTGTAAGTTACAATTTCACTCCCAAGTTCTCAAGCCCATTATACCCCAGGAGTAATGGCCAGGCAGAACGATGCGTACAGACTATGAAATCGATGCTTAAAAAGTCAATCATGGACAAGTCAGATTTTAGCCTCGCGTTACTGGATTACCGAAATACGATAATTCAAGATCTAGAAGCATCGCCATCACAGCTGCTCATGAGCAGAAAGTTAAGAAGTAGGATACCAACCATGCCGGAGTTATTGAAAGCTAAACCAGTGCCATCGCGAAAAACACAAATAATGAATAGACAGCATAAACAGAAAGCATATCATGATGTGCGTGCAGTAAGGTCACATACGACATTAAAAGTTGGCGAACGCATACGGTACTTAAATGAAAGAAAAGAATGGAAGGAAGGTAAGATCATACAAAGGAATGCACAGCACGGGCGAGACTACTACATTCGAAACAGTGAGGGCAAAACAATAAGAAGAAATCGCACAATGATTATACAAGCACCTGAGTCAGCCGACAGCAAAATAACAAATCACAGTAGGTCAGGGGGGGAGACATTAACACCCCTCAAAAGTACAGGTACGCAATCTACGGGTCATGTAACCCGAGTAGGGAGAAAAATATAAAAGGGGGGGAGGGGTGGTGGGGGGGGTGGGGGGGGAAAAACAACGAAAGGATGGGGAGGAAATAATGGGATTTTTGGGGGGTGGGGGGGGGGGGGAGGGGGGGGGGGGGGGGGGGGGGGGGGGGGGGGGGGGGGGGGGGGGGGGGGGGGGGGGGGGGGGGGGGGGGGGGGGGGGGGGGGGGGGGGAGTATAATATATAAATATATTGGGGGGGGTGGGGGGTTCTATATTACGAGTAAAACCGGTGCACCGTTTAGGTTATTAAACATATGTTCATTGCGAGTCACAGTAGTCGAGATGCAGTTCGATATATATATATATGTAGTTAAGGCAAAGTGTAGATGAACTTGTTAATGAAAATGACCGAATGAGTAATTGAAATTTTGATCAAGCACATTGATTGGGGTTCACCTTCGGGGTGTTGATTGAATGTGATGAATTGGTCGTAAATTTATATGAATTAATGAAAGATTATTATTGTTATTGTTATTACCATTATTGTTATTATTGTTAATATTGTTATGATTGTTATTGTCATTATGAACCAGAATCCCAGAGGGAACACAATCACATGTGAGCAAGGGCGAGTAGAATGATATGAAGTAGTACACTTGTTAAATCCGAGGAAAGGAGATGTGGTGTATAGGTAACCAGCGAGAGGGGTCACGTGACCGAGCTGACGTGGGAGAGGGAGGTACTGAATAAACACACTTGGTACACAGACTTCAAGGCGTTCGTATCTCTACATACACTACAGCCGAGACGTCGCCGAGACGCACCCTGAACGCAAATAGAGCAAAAAGCATCGCCGCGACGTCGCCGCGACGTCTCCGAGACGTACCCTGAACGCGGCCCAGATAGCCTTGAGTTTGCCGGAACGCACAGTGCAAATCGTTAGTTTTATTCAAAAATAATAGAAATTCAGAACCCTAACCATATCAATTTAATATAATCATTTTTGTAAACATGTTTTCTATGTGTATTCCAATCAGTTTGTTTCTAGGTGTTGTAATTTTAGAGATATTTAACTTTTTCTCTCTGAAGATTGCTCACTGCCATTGACAATGCATTGAGTATGCCGGTACGAGCAGTGCAAAACGTCAGTTTGATTCAAAACTAATAGAAATCCAGAACCCTAACTATATCAATTTAATATAATCTTTTTTGTAAACCAGTTTTCTATGTGTATTCCAATCAGTTTGTTTCTAGGTGTTGTACTTTTAGAGATATTTAACTTTTTCTCTCTGAAGATTGCTCACTGCCATTGACAATGCATTGAGTATGCCGGTACCAGCAGTGCAAATCATTAGTTTTATTCAAAAATAATAGAAATCCAGAACCCTAACCATATCAATTTAATATAATATTTTTAGTAAACATGTTTTCTATGTGTATTACAATCAGTTTGTTTCTAGGTGTTGTAGTTTTATAGATATTTCACTTTTTCTGTAAAAAGAATGCTCACTGCCACACTGGTGATACTGCCACGCGCGTTTGTTTACCTGCGAACACGAATTAGGTCAAGATGGCCGCCAAACCGTGTTTAGGTGTATACACGATAACACGGTTTGGCCTTATATGGGCATGTCCTAATTTCGCGAGAACGAGGCCACTTCCGGTTATAGGTAAACAAAAGACTGACAGCCTTGAGTTTGCCAGAACCCACAGTGCAAACCATTAGTTTTATTCAAAATTAATAGAAATCCAGAACCCTAACCGTATAAATTTAATATAATCTATTCGTTGAATATGTTTTCTATATGTGTACCGGCAATGCATTGAGTTTGCCGTACGCGCAGTGCAAATCGTCAGATTTATTCAAATTTAATAGAAATTCAGAACCCTAACCATATCAATTTAATATAATCTTTTTGGTAAACATGTTTTCTATGTGTATTCCAATCAGTTTGTTTCTAGGTGTTGTACTTTTAGAGATATTTAACTTTTTCTCTCTGAAGATTGCTCACTGCCACACTGATGATACTGCCATGTGTGTTTGTGTACCTGCAAACAGGAATTAGGTCAAGATGGCCGCCAAACCGTGTTTAGGTGTATGCTATGTCTATGGGGAGCATTTTTTTTTGTAAAATAAATTTTAAAACTTTCATCGAATCGATTAAAAATATCTTAATGCACGATTGAAGAGGAAGATCTGAGGTATTTAATTTAACCTAAGAGCAATTTTCTCTGAAAGTTTTAAAAACAGAGATAATAGTGAATGTTGGGATATTCTGAGTGTCAGTGCCAGTGTTAGCCTTACCAGATCATGGCCTCAACAACTATTTTCGCCAAATAAATTCAAGAACTTCCAATTGGCTGATAAAAAAAAAAGCTGAATATGAAATTATAGAGAAAGATCTGAACTATTTAATAGAAACAAGAGAAATTTGCTTTCAAAGCACCAAAAAGCATAAATCACTGTGACAGATAGGGTAGTTCGAATGTTGTTTCTATGAGAGTGGCATTTGTTTTACCCTTCGCGAGCCGTGAACCCCAAAAGTGCCCGGATGTCCGACATCGAGAATACCACCTAGCTTGGTGGTTTATTTGAAGCGATTCAGCTGGTTCCCGGGCGGTGATAGTATAAAATAGTAGTGCGTGCCGGCAACAGGTGGGGCAGTAACTAATCGCTGGTGCCCGGCAGTGTTAGGGCCCGATTAGGCTGAAATCTAGTGAATACGATCATATTTAACAGAATTACAGACTCAAATAATGAAATTTAATTAAATTAACCTTAGATCCGGACAAAGGAAGACCGAGACAGGTATGGGAAGAAGGGGGTTTATTTGAAAATGACACAGGGTACAAGTCTAATGTTATATGACAGTGTTCATGACTCAGTCCACCTGATCTATGTCGGCGGAAGGAGATGGACGACCCTGGGAGGAGGTAGGCCCGGGAGCCGACCCAAGACACAAGGCCAAGGCTCTCGGGGCGTCCGCTGGCACGTGCTTGGGGATGTATGCATGTATCGCCTCGGACTCCCAGGTTCCCTGTGCCATTATTGCTGAGAGGTCCACCCCCCTCGAAGCGCAGGCCTGAGCCGCGCCTCTGCGGAGGCCGAGCAGGGTATATGCGGCGGCTCCGGGGACGGCGGCCCCGCCGCGGGCGGCCGGCGGAGGGGGGGTGACGTCGCGTAGAGTCAGGGGGGTGCCCGCACGCGTGAGGAAAGCCGGGGCATCACCCCGCACGGGCACAAGGTCGGTGGCGCCCTGCCAAGTGCGGATGGGGCAGATGGGCGACCCGGCGATGGCGGGCACGAAGATGGAGACGGCCCGCGCCGGGGGCAACACAGGGGTTACCCACGCTCCTGCTCACTCATGTTGACATGGGTGACATTATGGATGTGGGTGACATCGCCGAGGAGAGTGATGCGGGTGGCATCATGGACATGGGTGATGTCGTTGGCATCAGTTTGGCTTGGGTGACGTGGGTGACCTTTTGAACGTGGGTGACATCACCGACGAGAGTGATGCAGGTGGCGTCATGGACATGGGTGATGTCGTTGGCGTCATTTTGGCTTGGGTGACAAGCGTGACCTTTTGAACGTGGGTGACATCACCGGCGAGAGTGATGCGGGTGGGCGACGTGGGTGACCTTTTGAACGTGGGTGGCATCACCAACGGGAGTGGTGCGGATGGCCTCATGGGCATGGGTGACGTTGGCGTCGTTTTGGCTTGGGTGACGTGGGTGACCTTTTGAACGTGGGTGACATCACCGACGAGAGTGATGCGGTTGGCGTCATAGACATGGGTGTCATCGTTGGCGTCATTCTTTGGCTTGGGTGAGGTGGGTGACCTTGTGGATGTGGGTGACATCCTTGCTTAGAGTGATGTGGGTGCCGTCATGGACATCGGTGACGTCTTGGACATGGGTGTTGCCATGGACGTGGGTTACATCGTGGTCGTAGTGACCTCATGGACATGAGTGACACGCAAGATGACTTCGGCATGGAGACCTTGTGGGCCTTGCAGTATATGTGTGCAGGAGTGGGGCGACGTGACCGTTACATCACGCAGTGATGGCCTGGGTGAGAGTCGACAATAGTATGGTCACTGGCATGTTTGATGTGGTTGACGTGGGTGTTGTTTCTGTGATGCGATATCAATGTCAGTGTTCACACAGAATCACATCCCTGATGTTTATGGACTCAGTGTCGGTACGTGTGTTGGCCTAGCAGACATCAAGTCGTCCATGCCACAGAGGCATCACATGGCTGATATTATAGACTCAGTGTCAGTATGTGCATTGGCCTAGCGGGCATCAAGTCATGATGACCACACAGGTAGCCAATCACTGCTGCCTAAGCAAATCTCTGATCACCGATGTTTGCACAGATTTTTAAATCGTGAACGTTTACACAGCGGAAGGCTAGATCCCCACGCTGGTGGCCAGTGCCCACTCAAGGCCCCGTGTTGGGCCCCAGGAGCCAGCTTCAGCAGCATGTGCGGCATCCCCGTAGAAGTGACGCACTGGGTGGGGCTTCCCCATGCAGGGGAATCCTTGGGCACCATGCCCATGCAGGACACGCGTTGGACATCGGGGACCAGCTTCAGCATCGGTTGGGAGTATCCCCGCGGAAGTGACGCCACATGTGGGGTCTCCCCCACAGGGTAATCCCTACATACGGGAGGCAGCCGAGTAGCGGGAGCCAGGTGGCTTCGCTGTCCCGAGGACAATTCCACAGCAGCAATGTGCACATCAACACAGAGTTGTCGCTGCTGTTTATGTTAGTGATGCTTCATTAAGTGTATGTTGCGGGCAGAGTCAGCGTCATTAGGGCATCACCTCTGTGATTTGTCGGGGCCACTTGGGCATAGCGTGACAGGCATTAATCACCAAGGTTTACAGATTTGTATGCATTAGGATAGTTGTGTGATGCTGCTCATTCCAACATCCCAGCAGAGAAAAGATCGCCAGTGTTAGAACTGACATCAAATTGCTAGCGCATACAGCATCAGCGTCAGTATGTGATATTAAATCGCCGATGTTTATGTTTCCAGTTTCAGCAATATTAGCCCTGTGCCCGCTGTCAGCGTGCACAGGTCACTCGCATTGAGTCCGGGGGTGGAGGAGGTGTCAGTCAGTGTCGTCGGGAGGAGGGTTACTGGCTGGTGGGTAGCTGCTGGCTTTGGTCTAACCATGCACTTCCTCCCTGGTGGAACCGTTTTCCATGACATTCGCACTTGTGCATGTATATAAATTACACAGGACTGCCTGAGCAATTCTTTGTATGATGAACCTGTTAAAAACCAAGTCGCAGCAAAATTTGTGTCCTTCAGCATTCTTGGGTTTCAACATGATAACGACGCTAAATACAATAGCGATAATCGAGCCGGAAGACCGACAACAATCAACCAATGGCGACTGTCAAATCTGGCATACCGGAAAATACAGCGGTTTAACGCTGATAAATCTGTCACAAATTCCTGTTTGATGAACTTGTAAGAACCAATCTACACAAGAATCGTATCCTCCAGCATTCCCGGGCTTCAGCAGGGCAATGACGCTAAAAACAATAGTGTTATTCGGGCAGGAAGGGTCCGACCACAGTAAAACAATGGCGACCGTGATATGCTATCTCACGGACCGGAAAATTCAACGGTTTAGAGCAGATAATTCTGTTCATATATTTGCCCAGACCAGTTGCCAACCAGCCCACCACAGTCGCCAATCGAATTCACTTGGGAACCCCCTCAGTTGGTTATAATTATGGTGTCCCAATGCAATAAAGGCTGTTCAGCTGTCAAGCTGTCAGAAGACAGAGCCGGGGCTGTCATCACACATGGGGCGATAATACAGCTAGTCGGCGCCCGGTTGACGAAATACGGGCGACAACTTACTTGGTTTGTTTTGCCAATGTTCCGTCTGTCTAAAGTGTATTCGCCTAAACCAACCACTACCTTTTAGACGTGTCCACCTTTGCCAGAATGTCCGAGTAGATGGTATTCATTGGCTTGGCGTGGTTTCCCTGCAGAGTGGTCAAGTGTTTGAGGAGTGTCAGTGCAACCTCGGACCATCTCCGCGCCTCCTCGTAACTCACGCCACTGTAGTAATGAATGCCGCAGTTCCATGCCTTTGTCATCAGCCACAGTGTCTCCATCTCTGGGTACTGATCCTGTCTTCGTTGCCCGTGCCTTGCTGTCTGCCGTCGTGACAGCGAGACGTACCGCCTCCTCGGCCGTTGGGCGGGTGCCCCTGCCGTAGTCGTCTTCGTCGTGTTGTGTTGTCGGTGGTATGCGGCATGCCGGCCGGGGCCGTGAATGTCGTCTCGGCGCTAGGAGCGGTGACGGGGCGTGGGTGGGGACGGCTGGCGGTGCGGTAGGCCGCGGGGATGCGCCGCCATCTTGCGAGTTGAGAGACTCACTCGAGTCGGCCCGCGGCGTGGCGGTTGCTTTCCTAGTGGCGCACTTTGCTGGGCGGCCTAGGTGCTATGGCTCTTCGGGTTCTCTGCATCTTCCTGGTTGATGTGGGTGCCTTTTTGACTTCTTTAATGCTTTGTGACATGGGTGAATCATGGGTGGAAGCGGGCATGTAAGATGTCAAATCCATACAGGAGGAGTCTGGAGCCCGAATGCAGGTCAAGCGAGGGAGGAGGGAGGAGGAGGAGGGAGCATACGTTGCTCGGAGAGGTGAGCGTCTCGGGCTTCCCGCCGGATCAACCACAATTCGGAAATTATGGGCCAATTCCAAGCGATATTGACGTAGCAGCTACATCGGCGTTGAATCACCAAGTGTAAACAAAACAAATAGCAGTGCTAGCCAGCTACAGGCGCCTGCTGGTTCCCGGCGCCGACACACTTTTCAACTCCGCCTTGTAAACATCTCTCTAAAACGCTTCATATAAATCGCCTTGTCTAGAGCGTTTCACAATTCCCCGTGTAAACACGGCTTAACGGTCGACACCGTTGTTTTGTTTTTGTTTTTGCTATATCCCTCCTCACAGGTCTATCCTATAGTATCCTGGGATGTTTATATAGTATCCTGGGATGTTTATGCGGAAAATCCGCTTAGTCTTGGTTTTTATGCACGCTTTAGTATATTGGATTCGCGATAATCAGCGTCCGCATAAGATTAAATTCCAAGCGATATTGACGTAGCAGCTACATCGGCGTTGAATCACCAAGTGTAAACAAAACAAATAGCAGTGCTAGCCAGCTACAGGCGCCTGCTGGTTCCCGGCGCCGACACACTTTTCAACTCCGCCTTGTAAACATCTCTCTAAAACGCTTCATATAAATCGCCTTGTCTAGAGCGTTTCACAATTCCCCGTGTAAACACGGCTTAACGGTCGACACCGTTGTTTTGTTTTTGTTTTTGCTATATCCCTCCTCACAGGTCTATCCTATAGTATCCTGGGATGTTTATATAGTATCCTGGGATGTTTATGCGGAAAATCCGCTTAGTCTTGGTTTTTATGCACGCTTTAGTATATTGGATTCGCGATAATCAGCGTCCGCATAAGATTAACGTCCACTCGCGGTCGCCACCGTTGTTGGAATGATTAGGTACTTGCTGTTGGTTCGGGTTTAGGATTGGATGTGGTTGTTGTGGTTGTTGTGTTGTTTGTTGTTTGGTTGGTTGTGTCGACTGTTGTTGGTTGTTGGTTGTGGTTGGTTTGTTTGTGTTGTGGTTGTTGATTGTTGATTGTTTTTGTGTGTTGGGTGTTGTTGGTTGTGTTGACTGTTGTTGGTGATTGGCATGATAGGATTGGTTGTTCAGTTGGTTGTTGTTGTTTGTTAGTCGGTTGGTTGTTGGTTGTGTTGTTTGTTTGTTGGTTGTGGTTGTTTGTTTGTGTTGTGGTTGTTGATTGTTGTTGTGTGTTGGGTGTTGTTGGTTGTGTTGACTGTTGTTGGTGATTGGCGTGATAGGATTGGTTGTTCAGTTGGTTGTTGTTGTTGGTTGTTGTTTGGTTGTTTGTTGTTTGGTTGGTTGATTGTTATTTGGTTGTGTTGACTGTTGTTGGTTGCGGTTGGTTGTTGGTTGTGTTGTTTGTTAGTTGTTTGTTGGTGATTGGCGTGATAGGATTGGTTGTTCAGTTGGTTGTTGTTGTTGGTTGTTTGTTTGTTGTGGTTGTTTGTGTTGTTTGTTATTTGGTTGTGGTGACTGTTGTTGGTTGCGGTTGGTTGTTGGTTGTGTTGTTTGTTGTGTTGTTTGTTGGTTTGTTTGTTGTTTGGTTGGTTGTTGGTTGTGTTGATTGTTATTTGGTTGTGTTGACTGTTGGTTGCGGTTGGTTGTTGGTTGTGTTGTTTGTTAGTTGTTGGTTGTGTTGGTTGTGGTTGTTTGTTTGTGTTGTGGTTGTTGATTGTTGATTTTGTTGTTTGTTGGGTGTTGTTGGTGGTGTTGACTGTTGTTGATAGGATTGGTTGTTCAGTTGGTTGTTGTTGTTGGTTGTTGTTTGGTTGTTTGTTGTTTGGTTGGTTGTTGGTTCTTGTTGTTTGTTGTTTGGTTGTTTGTTTGTTGTTGTTGGTTATTTGGTTGTGTCGACTGTTGTAGGTTGTGGTTGGTTGTTGGTTGTGGTTGTTTGTTGGATGGTTGTGGGTTGTTTTGGTTGGTTGGTTGTTGGTGGTTGTGGTTGTTGATTACATGTTGTTGGTGGATTGGTTGTGGCTTTGGTTGGTTGTTGCTTCGGTTGTTGGTTGTAATGATTAGGTACTATTGTGTTGAATGTTGGTCGTTGGTGATTGGTGTGATTGGATTGGTTGTTGCTTGTGGTTGGTTGTGGTGTTTGTGGTTGTGGTTGTGGTGTTTCCTTGATTGTTGTTGGTTGTTGGTTTAGGATTGGTTGTTGTGGTTGTTGTGGTTGTTGTGTTTGTTGTTTGTTTGGTTGGTTGTTGTTTGTGTTGTTTGTTATTTGTTTGTTTGTTATTTGGTTGTGTTGACTGTTATTGGTTGTGGTTGGTTGTTGGTTGTGTTGTTCGTTAGTTGGTTGTGTCGACCGTTGTTGGTTGTGGTTGTTTGTTGATTTGTTGTTGTTGTTCGGTTGGTTGTGTTGTTTGTTGTTTGGTTGTTGGTTATTGGTTGCGGTTGGTTGTTGGTTGTGTTGTTAGTTGGTTGTGTCGACTGTTGTTGGTTGTGGTTGTGGTTGTTTGTGTTGGATTGTTGTTTGTTGCAATGTTGGTGATTGGCGATTGGCGTTAGGCGCGATTGGCGTTAGGCGCGATCAGACAATAAACACTACGTTCAGCATTTACGTTTGCAAAATTGATTTGGCATGTTTTTCGCTTCAAAGATCACCGAATCTACCCCAGTTGGGTTGTTTGTTGACATTTACAGTACATTTCAGTGTCGTTATATTGGTTGTTGATTGTTGTTGGTGTTGGTGTTGGTTGTGGTTGTGGTTTTGGACACCGGCATCATCAGGCAATTTGTCAGGCAATTTGTCGATAAAAACTCGGCGCTGACACGACACAACACTACGCGATGCTAATCCACAAATGAACGTAACCCAAACCCAAGTATCATCCGAGCTACACGGTGACAGGCAGCGTAAACACCCCCATAATAAAAACTTTTGTAAAAATAAAAAAGATTTAAAAGATTAAAAAAATAAAAGATATAAATCCTAACAGTGCACCAGCAGGAGTATGGTGCTACAGTGGCGTCTCCTAGTGGGGAAAGCAAGAGTTAAGGGGTGGGGAGGCGACGACTGGCGACGACTGGCGCCACCTAGAGTATATTGGCAGATGTAAACAAAGACAGCGGTTGGCAATATTGTTCGGAGAATAAAAGAGAAGCGCAATGGTGTGGGTCCCCGACTCGTTCTGACTTGTTTTTATATCGTACTTATATCGTATTTGCAGGACGATGCTACAAGGACAGATAACGATACATGATAGTACTTAGGTGAGCTTTTGGTGTTAGCGCACATCGATGTGCGGTGTCCACTTCTATCGTCTTTTTATTATTGTCCAAAGCTATTTGAATCGCATTGCAGGCTGAAAAGAATCAGATGAAGAGGAATCCATATTATTACTTTGCGTGATATTGTTGTGATATTGTTGAAAACGTAGGGGGGCCACCTCCGGAGTTGACCAGGTCAATCGTGTGTACCGAAAACATTGATGGCGATATGAGTCTCCGTAAGAATGGGCAACGAAGTCTGTGTAATCCAATATCTCCAATTTCGACTCAAAATCAATAATAAATAACATTTGAATCGTACGTGAGGTAGCAAAATACGGAGGTGAGCGCAAGCACAAGAGTACAACTTGGTAAAGTTGTTGTTGATGTGCTATGGGGCCGGGCCGAGCACAGCTTGGTCACCGATAAGTCCACCTGGTGGACGGATACAGTAAGAACAGTAGCTAGTAGCAACCACTGAGCCGTGGATGGCGGTCCCTTTTATAGTATGATTGAGTCGTTGCTGATAGTAAGCGTCACAGGTGGTATAATGCATTATACGAGTAAAAATGCAAGTGGAACATATACTTTATATATATATTCCTCCCTGATGCATTGGTGGAGTGTCCCCCCCACTCAGCTGTCAGGGTAATTGGTGGGTGGGACCCTTGTGACAGTGTGCACTCATGGTGACTTTATAGTGCTGCCCTACTGGGAAATCAGGCTGCCAGCACCATGACCCGATATCCTACTCAGTCAAATTTTCCTGACACTGAGCTAACCAGTCCTTGGCCTATCCTTTTAATGCTGAGCGCCAGGCTAGGAAGCGACAAGTATCAATTTTATAAGTCATTGGTTTGACTCGACCGGAAACCAAACTCCGGATCTCCCACACGGGAGGCCTGGGCCCGTATGCAGGAGTCGGTGGTAGCGGCTTTTGGTGTTAGCGCGTATCACCGTGTAGCTATCACCGACGCCAGGAACTGTGTCAAGTGGTATGCAGGAGCGCGTAACACTTACATTATAGCTAAACGTGAAGTTATTTATAGATTTGGGAAATCCCTCTGCATTTGTAGGCATATATTAGGCTCAAATATATTAAATGCTATCATATTTAACATAATTACATACGCAATAAGTGAAATTTCATGAAATTAACCCTAAATTTGAAGCAATATTAATGCTGCCGCCGCAATGGCAGCGATATTAATATTTTCGAACCGACGAATGCAAGCAACCGCTGCCGCCACCACCAGTATGAAAAGCGAAGTCGATGCGGCGGCGGCGACGGCAGCGATTTGTTTACTTTTCATTCGTCAATTCGAAAATATTAATGTCGCTGCCATTGCGGCAGCAGCGTTAATCTCGCTTCGAGTTAATCTCGCTTAGGGTTAATTTAATAAAATTTCACTTATTGCGTATGTAATTCTGTTAAATATGACAGCATTGAATAGATTTGATACCTTACACCGCCTGTAAACCTGCAATTTTTCAGGGGTAACGTAACACCGGTTAAGCTTTTGGTGTTAGGCCTATCACCGACTCGTGCATACCACTTTTCGCCGCTACCCGGGGAATTCCGGCCAAACACCATTTTGCCTCGCTATCACCGACTCCTGCATAGGGCCCCTGCACTCTACCTCTTCCTTCCCACAACCCAAAGCTAATCCCCCAAGACAGCCTTCCATGTCCTCCATCTATTTCCAAGACCAAAAGTTAATCCCAAAGAATAAGTAGCTTTCCACCTTCCCCCAATAGCTCCAACCCACCCGCAGCCTGGCCATGTTGTACTAGAACATACTTTACAATAGACATCGCCAGTTAAGCTGGAAACTACCCAACTAGAGTAGTTCCAGATTCTGCCAATAGATGTCACTAGCTTCACTGGTGGGGTTTACATGTGAAGAGAGTGGCGGTGAAATTCCAGAAGAAAAAGACAGTATAGTTGTCTTTTTTCTAGATATATTACAAGGATAAGAGCTTGAATCCTGTTGCGATATTGAATATCTGAATATAATCTAGCATTTTATTATTTTTCCAAGGAGAACATTGAAAATATTCCGATAATCGGCAGAGGGGGGAAATGGAAATCCTCTATTATTATTCTGTGTGGCCGGCCAAGAGTGTGTGTATATGTATGTTGTGTATATATATTTGGCTTGGCCCATGCTTGAGGGCAGGTAATTATGGACAGAGGGATGATTGGCAGGTCTGTGTGAGTGCACTCAGGGCCTGGCTCTCTGCTGAGGTAGGGATCAATGCACACAGGGGTCAAGGTTGGTGGTGGCCACAGGTCAACCAGCTCTGGTGGTGGGCAGACCACTGGTGGTCATGGTAACCATAAATGCTGAGACTCTATTGGAGGAACTGGGAATGCTGCTTCCCTATTGGTTGAGTGAATGACATGATCATATACCAATAATCCATGAACTATATATAATAAACCAGAGGGGCTTGGACTCTCTCGTACACTCTTACTTTGCTTTACTTTCTTCCTTTCCCTCCGTCGGTATTGTTTTTCACTTTAGCCTACCTACATAGCCGCAGACTCGAACACCGACCCTACCATGTGAAAGTATAGGCAGTCGGGGAATGTACCCGACTAGAGTAGTTCCAGATTCTGCCAACAGATGTCTATTAACCTTTGCACAATCGCTGGCTTTACAAAGTTAGTTGGTTGGTTGTTGGAGTTTTAGGTCCTGGCAACACCTATGATCACATCAGGACGGGTACCGACTTGTGACAGTGTGCACTCATGGCGTCTTTATAGTGCTACCCAACGGGGACCTTTCAGTTTGCATGACTCTCTCGTCAGATGGTGCACCATGCCGGTCTCTGTATGCTTTGGTGTGTGGTGAGTGTGTATGGTGGGGTGGGTGTGGTTGGTGTGTAGGTGTGTATGGTGGGTGTGTGGTGGGGCGTATTTTTGTGTGGTGGAGGTGTACGGGTGTGGTGAGGATTTTGGTATGTGTGGTGGGGGTGTGTGTGATGGGGATGTAGGGGTGTGTGGTGAGTGGGTATCATGTGGTGGGTGTGGTTTGGGTGTAGGTGTGCATGGTGGGTGGGTGGTGGGGCATAAGTTTGTGTGGTGGGTGTGTTGTGGGGGTGAAGGGGTGTGGTGAGGCTCTTGGTGTGTGGGGTGCGGGTGTATGGGGATGTAGGGGTGTGTGGTGAGTGGGTATGGTGGGTTGGGTGTGGTGGGGGCTTAGGGATGTGGTGGAGGTGTAGGTGTGTGTGGTGGGGGTTGTGGTGTGTCTGGTACAGAGCGGCACCTCACAATCTTTAGCATCCCTAAACCCCCACACATCACACATCCCTATCACACATCACACACCCCACCACACACACCTATACCCCATGCACCCCAAACACACACCTATACCCCCAGTACCCCTTACACCCCCACCACACACCTAAATCCCCACCACACACTTAGAGCCCCACCACACACCTACACCCCCACCACACACCTAAACCCTCACCACACACCTACACCCCCCCACACACCTACACCCCCACCACACCCACACACCACACACATACCTACACCCCCACCACACACATACCTACACCCCCACAACACACCCCCACCCCCACCACACACCGACACCACCAGCACAAACACACACCTACACCCTTCTATCCAACCATTATGGCCGACTTGGACCGGGAATGGGTGCTGCCACCAAGTGTATAGCGAGAGAAATGGCTCATGAAAGGTCCCCATTGGGAGACCAGGCCACCAGGACCAGGACCCGACATTCCACTCAGTCACATTATCCTGACACCGAGCCAAGCAGTCCTTGCCCTATCCTATTAATGCTGAGTGCCTGGCTAGGAAGCGACAAGTATCAATTTGTAAGTCATTGGTTTGGCTCGACCGAGGATTGAACTCACGATCTCCGGCACGGGAGGCCTGCGCTCTATCAAATCGGGCACCACTATCAATGTATTATAATACATTGTTAAACGCTGAACTTGGGTAGTGTTTTGAACATATGTAGGGGTAGTGTTTTGAACTTGACAGTAGTGTTTTGAACTTAAGTTCAAAACACTACTGTAGTGTTTAAACACTATAGTAGTTTTTAAACACTACAGTAGTGTTTTGAGCGCGGTAGTGTTTTGAACGTCCTACACCGGTGTGGCAGTTTAAAATCTCAGTGTGTTTAGAGTCCACGCTCAGGGTCCTGTGGATGCACCAATGGGTTCTGCGCATGCGACTGGTTCGCTCAGTGTCAGGATAATGTGACTAAGTGGGATATCCGGTCATGGTGCCAGCAGCCTCATTTCCCAGAGGGGCAGCACTATAAAGTTGCCATGAGTGCGCACTGTCACAAGTCGGTACACGTCCTGATATGACCTTAGATGTTGCCAGGACATAAGACGCCAACAACCAACCAATCTTTAATCTAGCAAGACCCAAATTGCTGAAAGTCAGTGGAATGTAACCCATGTTGGTTTCATATCGAGAATGTCTATTATGGTAAATACTTGACCTAATCATAAGGATCACCAGAATAGGTGTAAAATATGAATTGTTAGGATAACAAAGGAGGAATCCAACCAAAAAGATTACTATGAACTGCAGCAAACCGTTAAAAATGGCGGAAAACACGACGGATAACAACAATTAACACACAGGATACTAAGTGTGGAAATACTAATACAAAGGCTTGCCCTGAGCACAAGGATCACCAGGATAGGTGCAAATTATGCATTATTAGGTTAACAAAGGAGGAATCCCAATAAAGTAGAATACAAAAGACAACAAAAGGTGACCGGAGCCAACCGTTAAAATGGCACAAAAAATGGCGACAAACATAAACAAGGAGATGACAAACACCAAAATGACCAAGGAAGCCATGACAACCTCCAGCAAAGCGAATGAACTGGAATTAAAAGTCATCAGTGCAATCCTAGGGGAGAACGTCTCCACAATTATCAAGGACTGGATTAAAAAAGAAATTGAACAAACATCCAAGGAAAATGAAACCGAATGTACAATGACCGAGACCGAATGTACAAATGTCAAGGAAACTAAACTGGCCACAGAACATCCACACAAAAATTCCCTGAACCGGGAAAAGGAACTGGAAAAATTACAAACGGCCTACAACAGCCTGACAATTGAATGTGCATGGTACAAGGCATGGTAAAATGGCAGACCAAAGACACTAGGCTAATGGAGAAAAATGAGACCACCACAACAAAACTAAACACAGAGAAGCAGAAGCTGAACAGGATAGGTCATGTTATACCGGAAAAGGAAGGAGAAACCATGGAAGACACTGTATCGGATTTACTCAAACAAGCAGAGTATACATTTAGGTGGACAGTTGTTACAAAGGTGTACAGACTCGGGAAAAAATTCAAGAAACCAACAGGAAAAAAAATACAACGAACAAGAAAAGGAAGGAACAGATGGGGGAAAAGGCTGCAAATAAAGACGACACAACAGATGATAGGAAAGACTCCCGCAGGCCCAGAGGGATAAAAATACAACTAGAAACAGAAAGTCAGAAGAGAGAGCTTTTCAATAACAAGAAAAGACTAACCAACAAACACAAATTCAAGAATATCACGCTTAGGCCAGACATGACAGAGGTAGAAATCCTGGCACTGAGCCAACCAGTCCTTGCCCTATCCCATTAATGCCGAGCACCTGGCTAGGAAGCGACAAGTATCAATTTGACAAGTCATTGGTTTGACTGGACTGGGAACCGAACTCCCGATCTCTCGCACGCGAGGCCCGCGCTCTACCGATTGGGGCATGTTTTGTACTACAATGTGAGGGTTCATATAAAATCCATTTGGATCAACTCGGTGGGTCGGGTTAGTACACGTGGGAGACCCAGCAACTAAAAGCCTAGATACGTACCTGAAAATCGATTAGCTACCTGACGCGCTGCATTATTTAAATGTGGTGTATGCGTCTTGGAGGCTTGTGCTACGAGCTGCTTCGCTTGAGCTCAGAGGTATCGGTATTGGCCTTAACTAGTGGTAATAGCCAGTGAACTATCGACGTACACACTTAATAAGTGGGTAAGAGAATGATTGGGACAGGGGGACAGGGGCACATGGGGACAGGGGAGAGAGGGAGAGGGGGACAGGGGTGTAAAGTCCACGGCTCGAATCTGTGATTGTGTAGGCAGGCTATATTGAAATCAATACAGGCAAAAAGAGAAAGGAAGAGTATAAATAGTGAAAGAAGAGAGAGAGCCACGCCCTCGGGTTTATTATTTATATGGTATATGGATCCAGTATAGTGTATCACCTCACCCCATTCTCCCAATGAGAAACAAGCATTTCAAGCTCCACCAATGAGAAACAAGCATTTCTAGCTCCACCAATGAGAAACAAGCATTTCCGGTCCTAATGGTTACAGTGATCTGCCCACCACCACCAAGCGGTGTGGCTCCCCTGGCCACCACCTGCCTTGAGCTGAGTGTGTGGTGATCCTGACTAGCAGAGGGGGGAGGGGGGAGTGGGTAGAGCTTTGAGTGCCCCTTACACACTATTGTACTAGCACCACAATGTCTATTTACCAATCAATCAAGTACCACCAGAAACTACATAAACACATTTATGCACCAGGGGCCATATGCATGGAGCAGTGTTAGGGAGGCAAAACGCGTTTAGCGCGGGATTTCTGGTTTAGGGTGGAAAAGTTGTTATGCATGGAGCAGTGTTAGGCCAACACTGTGCATTTAAAGTCAGAGATTCTAACACCTGGGCCCGTATGCATGGAGCAGTGTTAGCGGCGTGTGGTGTTATACCTCTAACACTGTATAGCTATCACCGTTTATCGGCGGCGTCGAAATCGTATGCATGGCAGCCTAAACGGTGAGTGATAGCAAAACGTGAATGTATTTATAGATTTGGGAAATCCCTCTGCGTTTGGAGCCATATATTAGGCTCAAAACTATTAAATGCTATCATATTTAACAGAATCACATACGCAATAAGTGAAACTCAAGCAAATTAACCCCCAAAACGAAGCGATATCAACGCAGCAGCCGCATTGGCGACGATATCAACGGTTACACTTTCGAATCGACGAACGCAAAGTAAACAAACCGCCGCCGGCGCCGCTTTCCATACTGGCGGCGGTGGGGGTTTGTTTACTGTACGCTCGTCGATTCGAAAACACAAGTACTAATATCGTCGCCAATGCGGCAGCAGCCCCAATAACGCTTCGAATCCAGGGTTAAATCGATCAAACTTCACTCATTGCACATGCAATTCTGTTAAACACGATAGCATCGAGTAGATTTGGGTTCCATCGTGACACTAACACCACTGTAAACCAGATATTATCGGAGTTAGAATTTCCGAGTTTAAACGCTCGGTGTTAGGCCTAACACTGCTCCATGCATACCAACTTGTCCGCGCTAAACCAGAAATCCCGCACTAAACGCGTTTTGCTTCCTAACACTGCTCCATGCATATGGCCCCAGCTCATATCTGGTTTACAGTGGTGTTAGTGTTAGGTTAGTGTCAGGATGGAACCCAAATCTACTCAATGCTATCATATTTAACAGAATTACATACGCAATAAGTGAAATTTAAGCAAATTAACCCTAAAAACGAAGCGATATTAACGCTGCCGCCGTATTGGCAGCGTTATTCACATTGTCGAATTGACAAATGTAAAGTAAACAAATCGCCGCCTCCGCAGCGACGTCGATATCCATACTGTCCAACGTCAAGTAAACATGGCCGCCGCCGTCGCCGCCGAATCAACGGCAATATATTAGGCCCAAATCTATTGAATGCTGTCATATTTAACAGAATTACATATGCAATAAGTGAAATCTTATCAATTTAACCCTAAATTCAAACCGATATTAACGCCGCCGCCGCATTGGCGGCGTTATTCATATCGTCGACTGGAGGGAATTCCCAAATCTATAAATACATTCACGTTTAGCTAACACTCACCGTTTAGGCCACCATGCATACGACTTGACCTCCTTCGCGATGCCTGCGATAAACGGTGATAGCTACCCGGTGTTAGAGGTATAACACCACACGCCGCTAACACTGCTCCATGCATATGGCCCCTGGCCATGTATACCTGTTTCACAAATAGAACATTTGCATTCCCCCACGAATGCATCATTATCGGAATATTTTATAGGGAGACAAGGAGACAGGGAGACAGGGCGCAGGAGGACAGGGGGACAGAGGAGAGCGGGGAGGGGAGAGAAATAAAAGGGAGAGGAGGGATAAGAATGGGAGAGAGGGGTAGGTGGGTTAGTAAGTAAGGGACTAAATAAGTGGGTGAGTTAATAAGTGGGTAAGAGAGGGGGTGAGTTAATAAGTGGGTAAGAAAGGGGGTGAGTTAATAAGTGGATAAGAGAGTGGGTGAGTTAATAAGTGGGTAAGAGAGGGGGTGAGTTAATAAGTGGGTAAGAGAGTGGGTGAGTTAATAGGTGGGTAAGGGAGTGGGTGAGTTAATAAGTGGGTAAGAGAGTGGGGGAGTTAATAAGTGGGTAAGAGAGTGGGTGAGTTAATAAGTGGGTAAGAGAGTGGGGGAGTTAATAAGTGGGTAAGATAGTGTCTGAGTTAATAAGTGGGTAAGAGAGTGGGTGAGTTAATAGGTGGGTAAGAGAGGGGTGAGTTAATAAGTGGGTAAGAGAGTGGGTGAGTTAATAAGTGGGTAAGAGAGGGGTGAGTTAATATGTGGGTAAGAGAGTGGGTGAGTTAATAAGTGGGTAAGAGAATATGTGAGTTAATAAGTGGGTAAGAGAGGGGTGAGTTAATAAGTGGGTAAGAGAGTGGGTGAGTTAATAAGTGGGTAAGAGAGGGGTGAGTTAATATGTGGGTAAGAGAGTGGGTGAGTTAATAAGTGGGTAAGAGAATATGTGAGTTAATAAGTGGGTAAGAGAGTGGACGAGTTCATAAGTGGGTAAGAGAGGGGGTGAGTTAATAAGTGGGTAAGAGAGTGGGTGAGTTAATAAGTGGGTAAGAGAGTGGGTGAGTTAATAAGTGGGTAAGAGAGTGTGTGAGTTAATAAGTGGGTAAGAGAGTGGGTGAGTTAATAAGTGGGTAAGAGAGGGGTGAGTTAATATGTGGGTAAGAGAGGGGGTGAGTTAATAAGTGGGTAAGAGAGTGTGTGAGTTAATAAGTGGGTAAGAGAATATGTGAGTTAATAAGTGGGTAAGTGAGTGGACGAGTTAATAAGTGGGTAAGAGAGGGGTGCGTTAATAAGTGGGTAAGAGAGTGGGTGAGTTAATAAGTGGGTAAGAGAGTGGGTGAGTTAATAAGTGGGTAAGAGAGTGGGTGAGTTAATAAGTGGGTAAGAGAGGGGGTGAGTTAATAAGTGGGTAAGAGAGTGTGTGAGTTAATAAGTGGGTAAGAGAGTGGGTGAGTTAATAAGTGGGTAAGGGAGGGGGTGAGTTAATAAGTGGGTAAGAGAGTGTGTGAGTTAATAAGTGGGTAAGAGAGTGGACGAGTTAATAAGTGGGTAAGAGAGTGGACGAGTTCATAAGTGGGTAAGAGAGTGGGTGAGTTAGTAAGTGGGTAAGAGAATATGTGAGTTAATAGGTGGGTAAGAGAGTGGGGGAGTTAATAAGTGGGTAAGAGAGTGTGTGAGTTAATAAGTGGGTAAGAGAATATGTGAGTTAATAGGTGGGTAAGAGAGGGGGTGAGTTAATAAGTGGGTAAGAGAGGGGGTGAGTTAATAAGTGGGTAAGAGAGGTGGTGGTTATGGGTTTGGAGTGGGTGAGTTAATATGTAAGGAGTGGGTGAGTTAATAAGTGGGTAAGAGAGTGGGTGAGTTAATAAGTGGGTAAGAGAGGGGGTGAGTTAATAAGTGGGTAAGAGAGGGGTGAGTTAATAAGTGGGTAAGAGAGGGGGTGAGTTAATAAGTGGGTAAGAGAGTGTGTGAGTTAATAAGTGGGTAAGAGAGTGGGTGAGTTAATAAGTGGGTAAGAGAGTGGGTGAGTTAATAGGTGGGTAAGAGAGGGGGTGAGTTAATAAGTGGGTAAGAGAGTGGGTGAGTTAATAAGTGGGTAAGAGAGGGGGTGAGTTAATAAGTGGGTAAGAGAGGGGTGAGTTAATAAGTGGGTAAGAGAGTGGTGAGTTAATAAGTGGGTAAGAGAGTGGTGAGTTAATAGGTGGGTAAGAGAGGGGGTGGAGTTAATAAGTGGGTAAGAGAGTGGGTGATTAATAGGTGGGTAAGGAGGGGGTGAGTTAATAAGTGGGTAAGAGAGGGGTGAGTTAATAAGTGGGTAAGAGAGTGGGTGAGTTAATAAGTGGGTAAGAGAGTGGGTGAGTTAATAGGTGGGTAAGGGAGGGGGTGAGTTAATAAGTGGGTAAGGGAAGGGGTGAGTTAATATGTGGGTAAGGGAGTGGGTGAGTTAATAAGTGGGTAAGAGAGGGGGTGAGTTAATAGGTGGGTAAGAGAGTGGGTGAGTTAATAAGTGGATAAGAGAGTGGGTGAGTTAATAAGTGGGTAAGAGAGTGGGTGAGTTAATAGGTGGGTAAGGGAGTGGGTGAGTTAATAAGTGGGTAAGAGAGGGGGTGAGTTAATAAGTGGGTAAGAGAGTGTGTGAGTTAATAAGTGGGTAAGAGAGTGGGTGAGTTAATAGGTGGGTAAGGGAGTGGGTGAGTTAATAAGTGGGTAAGAGAGTCGGTGAGTTAATAAGTGGGTAAGAGAGTGGGGGAGTTAATAAGTGGGTAAGAGAGGTGGTGAGTTAATAAGTGGGTAAGAGAGTGGGTGAGTTAATAAGTGGGTAAGAGAGGGGGTAAGTTAACATTTTTCCAGAATTGTAGAGATTAGTAATGTTTGGGGTTCAGACGGCTGAGTCCCGACATATTACACTGGGAAGGCTAACCACTCAGTAACTGAATGAGCTAATCAATACACACAGATTTAAGCACACACATACCATCTCCCACAACACAACCCAGCATACTTAACCTCATACTACACTTGCACACATGTCCAGAACAGATTCCGTCATTTGTACACTTTAATCATACGCAACTTTAGATTAATGTTAAAGCTGTGCGCCCAATGAAAGTGTCATGGGGGGGATGAAAATGGGAAATATTCCCACAGATCGACCATCCCCCTATATCGATCGCTTTATTTAAGTCTCAACAATACCATTGTAACCATATTGTACCTCCCTAAACAGACCACCTCCCTAAATGGACCACTTAAAGTTGCATGGTCCGATGAAATAAAATTTTGTCAAAATTAAAACAACTACTTACATTTGATCCTATATATCCAACTTAGATACTTAGAGGGTATGCAAGTATTGCAGGTATTGCAATACCTCAGGGAGTTTGATGCCCCTGCCCTGCAGAGTTGTAAACCACTGCCTTGTGGTACAGGTTCTTGACAGAACTGAAGGCTAAGGGAGCAAACCCTAAACAGAAAACCATGTCACTGTGGCAGCAATAAGGGCGGTTGATGTATGGAACTCCCAACATCTCCCGACCAGCCACTGCAGGGACAAATAGTTTTGCGCCTGTCTGGACATGTTCTTGCTGGTGTGAAACCTCCATTTGCTCCCCGAGAGAGTGGCGCTGGTAACTTGCAAAAGCCAGCAGCACTTCAACACTTTTGCAGGCAGCTTTCATTAAATGTAAGTTCACCACTATGATCGAGGCTCTACATACAGGAATCATGACGAACGGTAGTGTTGGAGGGGAAGTCTCGGAATCGTTTGGGGTTCGCAATGGGGTCAAGCAAGGTTGTGTACTGGCCCCGACACTCTTCTCTATCTTCTTATCAGGAATGCTCGACGAGGCTTTCCGAGACATGGGGGATAGCATCTATATACAGTCCAGACAGAGCGCTGACGTATTCAATGTTGCACACTTCAGAGCGAAGACCAAGAGTATATAGTACTGGAGGGAGAAGTCATGTACAGCAAGGTCCATCTGTATGTACAGCAAGGAGTAGTCATATACAGCAAGGTTTGTCTGTATGTACAATTAGGCAATAACCACTCTATATAGTACTGGAGGGAGTAGTCATATACAGCAAGGTCCGTATGTATAGTACTGGAGGGAGTAGTCATGTACAGCAAAGTCTGTCTATATAGTACTGGAGGGAGTAGTCATGCACAGGAGGGTCCGTCTGTATGTACAAGTAGGCAATCGAGACGACATCCGACCCGTCCCCGGAGGCCTCCGCCTGCGCGTCACCTCATCCAAGACCATCCGATCAGCCGTGCAGGCGGTCTCGATCTTCGTCCCCGCCATAACCGGCTCGCCCATTTGCCCCCTCCGGGCTTGGAGGCGCGCCCTCGACCTGACGCCCGCCCCCGCCGACGCCTCCGCCTTCCTGGCGCGCGCGGGCGTCCCCCTCACTCCTCGCGACGTGACCCCCCTCATCCGCGCCGCCCTGCGCGGAGCCGGCGTCCCCGGAGCTGACGCCTTCACCATGCACGGCCTCCGGAGGGGCGCAGCGCAGGCCTGCGCGTCAAGGGGGGTCGACCTCTCTGCGATAATGGCGCAGGGAACCTGGGAATCCGACGCCGTCCACGCCTACGTGCCCAAACTAGCGGCGTCTGACGCCCCGAGAGCCCTGGCACTATGCTTTGGGTCGGCTCCCGGGCCTACCTCCTCCCAGAGTGCTCCCTCAGCGGACATGGACCAGGTTGATTGACACTTCACCGTTTGACTTTGTACCCTGTGCCGTTATCGTTTAAATAATTTAAAAAACTTTTCTCCCACCTCCGTCTCGGGCTTCCTCTGTCCGGATCGGCCCATAATTTCCGAATTGTGGTTGATCCGGCGGGAAGCCCGAGACGGTCACATCTCCATGCACCGCACGCTCCCTCATACCCCTGCCCCCCTCTGACCTGCATTCGGGCTACTGGTTCTCTCCGTATGGATTTACCTCACCCACCCACCCTCTTCTATTATACTACTTCTTATTACACTAATTTTTATTTTTTTTGCTATTTACCTTACATTATCACTCCAGGGGGTCGGCTCCCGGGCCTACCTCCTCCCAGAGTGCTCCCTCAGCGGACATGGACCAGGTTGATTGACACTTCACCGTTTGACTTTGTACCCTGTGCCGTTATCGTTTAAATAATAAAAAAACCTTTTCTCCCACCTCCGTCTCGGGCTTCCTCTGTCCGGATCATATAAATCGATTTAGATGCCCGTTCACACAGGCAGTACTTGGGCCGGAAATCGATATCAGCGCATGAGCAAGTCGATACTAACCAGCACCAGTTTCGGTTAGTCGACGTCGCCACGAGAGAGTGTGGGTTCGACCTAGATATGTATGGACTGAATCGTATTGGTTTGGAAGGGTCAAAACTTCTGCTGGGCAGTGAAACCCTAAAAATAAATGATGAAAAAAATATCTGTGCACAGCTAGCGGTTTCATAGACTAAATTATATAATATGCGCTTTTGATCAACCGGAAAGTCAACAAACTAAGGTCTCGACTGCGCATTCGTGTGACGTCCTTAATCCACCTCAGTGCGTTCACACGGGCAAAATAAATTGGTTCACAGAAATCGACTCACGTAATCGACGTCCACAAGTGGTTTACAGTATCCGCATCACAGGAATCGATTCAGCCCTAATCCGCCTCAGCGGCCCGTTCACACGCGAAATGTAAGCTGAACTAGGCAAGCCGATTTCTACGAATCGATTTACATTGCCCGTGTGAACACGGCTTTAGTTAGTTTGTTGTACTGGATTGTCAAGGTGATGGGTCGCGTGGGGGTTGAAGGGGGAGGGGGGGGTCACATGCTTTAACTATGCAAATACGACTCTGGGGAGGTCACTTCCGTGACCCCAACCCTCCAATCCCACCCCACCATAAGATAAGATATTTACCCTACCCTTAGTACAGGTGAATAACAACCATGTCTAAATCTGAGCTAAAAACTGCTTTGGAATGAATCAACTGTAGATAGGTAGACCTACAGGCCGTAATCGATTAACACGACCCGGGCAACTCGGATCACCCGAGTCGTCAGAATTTCAAATCAAACACCGCAAGTGGAGTCGACAAAAACATGTGCCGTGTGCAAAACGACCCGACGCCAGTAACCCACCTCTTGGCTGGGGTTTGCTAGGAATGATGACGTCACACCTGAGCTGGTACCTGTAGGATAACAGCTACCACTACAAGTCCTATTCGTTGTTTTAATGCTTTTTTTTAAATAACCCAGATTGTCAGCTTATACGATCCTAAAATACTTTAAATCCTATTTTGCTGTACTTATATTGGTTATTAAAACAAATAATTAGGTTTTAGATTAAGCCACCATTTTTTCCACCCCGAGCACGGAGAAGCGTATTCATTTATTCAACCCTAGTCTGTAGGATGCGTGCATGCGCCAAAAAGTGGCTCGGGTGACCCGAGTTGATTAATCGATTATGCCCACTGTGGCTAGCTATGACAGAAGTGTCATATCTATGGCAGCACACATCTGGAATGAAGAACCTAGCACAAGCAAGAACATAAAATCCATTGAAGCATACCAAAAAAACATATACATAAAACAAAATGATCTACCCCATTAACTGATGGAGAACATATCCATTATTGTTTTGGTATGTTGATGTATTAGTACTATTACCCATCAAGAATGGTCATTGTGGTCGAGGAAGCTCCTAGGTGACTCTGAGATAAAAACCACTTGCAAATATTACTAACACATCATTCAATACAGTAAACCACAAAGTAAATTAAAGTTGTTTAGCATTGAAAACAAGTTCTACCGTGAACTTATATGTTATGGACAGGGTAAATAAACCATCATTAAAAAAGAAAAGAAAAATATGTGGAACCCCTGGTTCTAGCATCCATTGTTTAACAATATCGAAGTAAAATTAATGAAATGGGAGAGAATACAAAACAACCAAGATGGCAGTCACTAAAAGCTCACTATTAGACTTTTAAAGTCGCCGGTTATACCTCACCCAGATACAAACGAATCCAGCATCAAAAGCTCTCCAAACATACCTTTGCTTAGTTTGTTCAGTTCATGCCACTGAACATGTGAGAGGAGAGTTGAGGTCTGTGATGTATGAATGACATCATAGGTGGGATTCCCTCATCACATGACCTAGAGGCATTCCCCACACACAGGGGAAGCCATGGCAACTACCAAGATGGTAGCCGCAGAAAGCTCTCCATTCAACTTTTGAAGTCTATTAATCTACATGATTCAATCAATTATTCAGACAAGAAGTAGCTGGTTATGATAAATAAACATTTGAACTTCATATTTATCATTTTAGATTGCAATTTCTAACATTTATTTCTCTATATGGTTGTCTAAAAGTGTCAGTGCTGCTGAACTAAATAAAGCACAACAGAAGCAACCAATGTCAACACTCTCCCCCCACATATGTAGTTGCATAAACTGAAAACTGGAAAACATATGCTTGGAGAGCATTTGTCGGAATACGGGTAGTGTCTCAGTGACCTATATCTGGTCCCTTTAAAGCCTATTAATATGCATGATTACATCAATGTTCCGCTAAAAAGAAATAGCGGGTAAATATAAAGAGGTAGGTGAAAAATACCATTTATTTCTTTGATTAAGAATGTATGTGGTAATGTCCTTCACCCAGCCCTCCAATACTTCCCCTAATGGGTTGTTCAGGAGGCCTGCCTACAGAAAAAAGATTCACCTCCTACTTGCCTCCTCTGCGTAGGGGTGAATCTTTTATATACCCTGTCTCATGATCAGGGTTGTGGGAGCAACTACCCTACTATCAGCCTCACTTGATTAGATGTTTTACTGTAATAAACGAAGAGGCTTTTCAAAGTCTGTCCCAACCTGCATATACATAATGTCTTGTTTCTGTTGATATCTAATAGGCCCTGCCAGTTAAGCTGGAAAATACCCAACTAGAGTGGTTCCAGATTTTGCCGACAGATGTCACTAGCTTATACCCCTGTCACACTATGACGTAACGAGCCAACGTAAGCCTGACGTGGTCATTTTTCGTCATTACATTGACGTACGTTGGGTTATGTTATGATGACGTCAGAATGACGTTAGCTACGTCACGTTACATTGTGTTACGTCGGCGCACGTCAAGGTTTTGAACCTATTCAAAACTTTCGACTTAACTCAAACATAAGGGTTTATGTTCGCCGTACGTTCTGTACACGTTCGCCGAACGTCAATGATGTTAAACGGACGTTAGTCAAACGCTGCTCAATATGTTCCACTACGTTCCACAACGTTGACCCACATTAAAGCCGGTGGAAATGTCCACGCGGCGTAATGGGAATGTCAGGAGAACGTCAGAATGTATGCCGAATGTACGTCCAATGTACGTTCAGAATTTCGCCAACGTTTAATGACGTAAGTAACGTAAGCTAATGTAAAGCAATGTAAAGCAATGTAGTTCTGGTGATGGAATAACGTTCATAACGTTCCGTTAGCATCATCACGTTGTCCTCTCTCGTTGAATGATGTTATCACTACGCTTTACCGACGTTACGCTCTCGTCAACTACGCTGCATCCACGTTCTACTTGTGCCCAAATTTGCATACTACGGCGAGAAGTTCAACGTTTTTCACGTTCTCCCTACGCTGAGGTCTTTACGTCGTAGTGTGACAGGGCCTTTAACTGTAGGGGTGTAATACATGAAGAGAGCAGGGTGAAATTCTAGAAGAAAAATACAATATAGGTCTTTTTTTTATATAGATATATTACAAGGATAAGATCTTGAATCCTGCTGCGATATGAATATCTGAATATAATCAGGCATTTTATTATTTTCGCAAGCATTCTTTACAGAGATATAGCATGTGAAGTCAATATACACAATATTCACAATGTATGCGACATATAGCATATAGCGATATAGCGAATGGTAGACAGGAAGTGTGAACACTTATTTGTCTCTCATTTTTTGTTGTTGGTACATTAGTTGTCCCAAGCAGGGGAAATCCCATTCACAGACGACTGGTCTTCCCCACTCCACTGCTGGTCGAGAGAAAGCCCGAGCCTACACTTTTACCGACCCAAGGGATTTTTAACCTCCCATACCACATAGACATGGTATGAGAGCAACCGGCCTTTGATGACGCTGTACGTTATACACAGCGGTGGAAATCCAAATTGGCAGAGCTGGGGGCATGGGGGATCGAACCGCCGACCCTCAGATTAGGAGTCTGACCTAGAAAAAAGTCAGACACTCTAACCACTCCCCCACAGAGAACGCCACTGTGTTTGTGTGCCGCGTCTCTTGCGAGCAACGGAAAACGGGGGCGTCACGGGGCGGGGAGAAACACAGTAAAACATCTAAACAAGTGAGGCTGATAGTAGGGTAGTTGCTCCCACAGCCCTGATCATGAGACAGGGTATATAAAAGATTCACCCCTACGCAGAGTAGGCAAGTAGGAGGTGAATCTTTTTTGAACCGTCGCCGAACCTGTGCGGGTGGGGTCGCAGGGAGGTGGCTGACGACGTCGAACGCTTCGTCGTAGCCACCACCGCGGGCCACCGACCCGGATGCTCTCTCCCTCTTCCCGCTCCTCGCCGACGGGAGCAGCGGTGGAGGGAACAGGTACTTACAGAAGCTATGGAAATTACGAACTTTCAAATGCACGTATGTCAGTCAGATTTTTGGATATTTTGAAAATTCCAAAAGTATATTGCTTTTGGGTCATTGGAGATTCCAAGAAAAATAAAATTGTCATGTTTGGACCCTTTTGACAATTTTAGGAGGGTACCAAACTAGTCAGTCACTATTAATACACACTATTCACAATGCATGCAACATCTGACGGCGACGACGAAGAGTAGGCCTACGGTTGTTGGACCGTTGCCACAGAGCATGCGTGTGAATATCGTGTATTTTAAGCAGTTGGGGAATGTACCCGACTAGAGTAGTTCCAGATTTTCCCGACAGATGTCACTAGCTTAACTTGGATACTGTGGCCGAATCGGTAAGAAGCATGGGCAGCTTCCCGTATGGGAGATTGTGTGTTCAAACCGCGAGCTGTCGTGCTAAAAGAAAAAGAAGAAAAACGAAGCGAGGGAACACAGGTTTGCGTTTTTTTTTAATTGTCAGGGAACTCAGTTCCCCCTCCCAAACCACGGAAGGGAACGCTGTTCCCACAACACCACTGTTCAAACCGCGACCATGTGAAAACCGTTAGCCACTTCTCAGGTTGGGAGTTGGGAGTTTTAGGTCCTGGCAACATCTATGGTCATATCAGGATAGGTACTGACTTATGACTGCACACTCATGGTGACTTTATAGTGCTGCCCCACTGGGCGATCGTTTGAGACCCAAATAAATCGATCGATATAGTTAAGTGGTCGATCTGTGGAGGTGGTCGGTTGGAGAGGTTTGACTGTACAAAAATTGACTTATAATGGGCCTATTGTCCAGCACCTATGTGTTCTAGAAAATCTCAGATCTGGTAGTTCACCGTGCCATAAGGAAAGGCTGGTATCCCTTGGGTAATTAATTATTTAGATAATCATTGCATTATTGGCCGCGGTAAGAATGACACTATCACAGCAGAGTGTATCCATTGGGTAATTAATTATTTAGATGATTATTGCATTATTGGCGGCAGTAAAAGTGAGACTATTATAGTGTTGTGTGGGATTGTGCCAATCCTATGCCATTTGGGTTTCTATGTTAGGTTTAAGAAAGAGAGTTCTCCCAACACCGGAGTGAGATTTTTAAGGTATAATAATTGACTCCATTATGCCTGAATGATGTCATCAGAGGAATGTTATGGTGTACGCCCGGGTTCCGGTTCCGGGTTGGTATCCTGGATGTCCACCAGCATTTATTTAAGTAGTTAGTATCTATGTTACCTGTTGGTTGTTTTGTGTGTATAACTTCCTATTATATAACTAATATCCTTAGCCTAGTATCTACACCTAGTGAGATGGTAATAGGCTTGTGGATGAGGATGTTTTCCCAGAAAACATTTGTTTGTTTTGTTTGCAGCTTTCCTTTCACTAGTGCCCTGTCCCTAGTTAGTGCCTAGATGTGCCAGAACACATCCGTACTCTTCGGGACTGTGACCAGGTGGGTCGGCTGCAGTGCTAAATTGTTAACTATAGTTCTAACGGCATTGACCCTGACTTTTTGTTTTACCATCCTCCTTTCACCTGTGCCATGTCCCTAGTTGTTACCCGGGTGCACCAGAACACACCCGTACCCTTCCGGACTGCGACCTGGTGGCGGGTTGTGGTATTTTCTCATGCCATGGTGTATTATAGGTTGGGTTCAGTGAGCATGGTTGGTCTGTCCGTACTTTACGTGATTTATGCTAGAACACATAACAAAGTGGACTATGGCCTCATTTTTTCTGACCCTCCCAGTACTCCAGATGGCTGTGTATTTATAGGTTTGATGTGCACCCTTTTCCGTGGCCTGTCCTTGCCATGTGTGCTCTTTCACAGTTTGCCTTGACTGTGCCCGGTCAGGTGTTATTTGGTGCCCATATGATGGTGTATGGTTGTTATTTGTATATGAGTGATTCTCTGGAACTGGGCACTAAAGTGTTACATGGAAACCAAACTTGAAAGCCTTCCAAACAATAGCCAAAAACATTCCAAAATAATAGCAGAATCCATGTTCACCTGGGCCCGTATGCACCAAGTTGTGCTAGTCGTAACCGGAGCTAGGCACTAACTCCGGTCAGCTAGCTCCGGGTAGTGGGGGGTCCGCGAAAAGGATAAAGTGGTATGCACCAATGTTTTAGCCGGGCCGGATAGCAAACCGTGATGCTATTTATAGATTTGGGAATTCCCTCTGCGGTGGTGCCCGGCGAACAGCGTTATTTGACAATCCGGTCGCCGAATCGGCGACGGCGATGGCGAAGACAGTGTCGTTAGCTAGACATCGAATCGATTGTTAGTTTTTTGTGGCAAATTACACAACAAACACACAGTCTGTGAAGACGCACAGCAGTTATTCAGATAAGTGTGCAGTGTGTGACAACGTGATTCAAGATAAGTGATAAGACTACCATGGAATATAGTGTCGAGTCTTTGTTTGGAAAAAAACGTGGGCGGAAAGCCAACTACAGTGACACTGAGGTCCGATTGCTCTTGGAAGAAGTCATGTTGGCCCAAGTTCTCTTGTTTGGTTCGTTCAACAACACGATAACGATCCATGAGAAAAACCTCGCATGGGACAAAGTGACGAGTGCGGTAAACTCGTGTGGGGTTGCCAAGCGTTCAAGAACAGAGGTTAAAGAGAAATGGAAAACACTGAAGTCGGAGGTACTTGCCCATCAACGTAGGGCATTGAAAACAGGAGGAGGACCTCCCGAGGCTGCTGTACCATTTGAAGACACCATAATCCAAATAATCGGGGCTGAGTCTAACCTCCTCCATGGAATTGAAGGTGAGTAAAGCGAAAAATGTTGTACTTCTATGGTTATTTTCTGACAGTTTTCGACACAGACAACGACACATGCTGCTAACAATTCCGATACAAGGTTTTAGGCCAAAATGTAATGAAACAATAGGTAAAAATGGAGTGAAATAATAGGTAAAAAAGCATTCCCCATATTACTGCGTTACTACTATACTAAATGGTGTTAGTAACAACATTCGCGAGAATTTAAATTGCGTATAACACCTAACAACATAGTTTATTTCAGTATTTTATTTCCATTAGTGTGTTCAGTTTGTTTGTCAATATGCGCCCATTTTTATTACAACAATGTTCTTTTCCTCACTTGCAGTACCGGTGACAGCCAGTTTTGTCACGCCCTCTCTGGAGAAACGTCATACCGAAACGCCGCAGTTTGCGACTACTACAGACGACGAACTCTTCACATGTACCCCTAGCCAGGGCGATTTCGGGATGACATCGTCATACTCAATGGCTGCTCATGTTATTCGACCCATCTGCTCGTCGACCCCTCTACCAGTGTCCTCACCCACCGAGCCGTTTACTAGGAGTGTACCATTCTCTCTACCAGGTAGCCGTTCTGTCTCACCAATTACTTATCCACACTATCGCCAGTATTCAATGTGTTATGCCATCTCACAAAAATGTTAGTGGGCTTAAGTAGTAGTAGGGCAAGGATATATTAACATCTCAAGGGCCCGTCGTCAATTAGTGTTGACGAAAGACCCTTCAACGCGGATGACTTGTGGTAACGACAACAAACATGGGGATGGGAAATGTAAAAAAAAAACATGCAGTACGATTTCTTTATGGGTGTTTTAATTTGAGTGGTGGCCACAAAGAGTTCCACCTTCAACAACCATGTTACCACACAACCACCTGTTGGACCGTTAAATAAATTAAAGTTCACTGTTCGTTCCCGAACACAGTTCAAACAATGCCAGGTAAACCCAATGTATCTGTTACTAAAAAATCCTCATTATTCGCCACAGTTGAAGTCTCCTCGGCTGTTCTCGTCGCCGACCACGAAAATGGCAACGTCTCTGTAAGCGCCGAGCGGGAGCACCCAGAGTACCGTGCACCAGATGGCAGCAGAAGGTGGCCACGCAGGAGGCGGTCGACAGGTCCCCTGTCAACGAGATCAAGGAGCAGATCAACAACTGACACCACCAGCGACAAGGAGGAACGGGTGTCGTTTATAAAATTCCTGAACACTTCGTCGGACAACAGCAAAGCCAAGACGAAATTAATGGCGGCACAATATGAAACTGAAGTGCTAAACCAAGAAAGGATCAAGGCAAAGACACTGTTAATAGGAGCGCAGCATAGGCACAAACTCCTTGAGATAGCGAAGCTCGAGAGGGAGGTGCCAGACACCGATTAGCAAGTGCGCACTGTTCCCATGATGGCCGTTGTTGCCAGAAGCAAACATGTTTGTTGCGATATATATTGCGTTATGTGGTGGATTACTTACGAATCGTATTAAACTCACTTTGATCCAACCCACAGATATAGTTTCTGTTACCTGTTATCGTTGCTTTACTTTACTGCCACTGGTACTCACCTAATATCATGCGAAGAAATTGTTGACAAATCTCTGGCGGGCAGCTTTCCCCGCAGCAGCGCGAACCCGTTCAGACCCCTCATAGTTCTGTGGGCGGTGGTCCACCCCAACATCGACGTGTTCGTCATAGTTTGCCTCATCATCCACCTCCGACTCTGGATCGGAATCTGAGTCTGACGGCTCATCCAGGTTCAGCTTTCTGGCACGGTTGTGGAGGATGATGCAGGCCATGATCACCTTGCAGGCCTTCGCAGGGTGCAAGCGGATCCTTCGCAGACAATGCCACCGCCTCTTTAACACACCGATGGACCTCTCTACTAGTGATCTAGCCACCCTGTGCTGCACGTTGTAGGCCATTTCCTGAGGCAGGTTGGGTTGCAGGATTGGCGTTAGCAGCCAGTCACACAACATGTATCCACTGTCGCCGAGTAGTACACCTTGCACGGGTCTTTGGTGGGCCGTCTCGAAAGCCTCAAAGAGGTCTGACTCACGAAGGATGCGCGAGTCGTGGACACTCCCAGGCCACTTGACGATGCAGTCAATAAAAACGAGGTCTGCGTCACAGATGACCTGCAATGAGAAAGCACAAACAACACATGACATTAATCCGTTAGTAAATGCTGTAGCTCAATGGACAGGGAGGTGCAACACATAGACAAATGAACGGTGATGCCAGCAATAAAATTAGATACTGACAGGGCCTATAACAAATGGTGGTTCTCTCATCAATAATCACACGCTTGTAACAATTTGTCTCTGTATCGCGCAGTGAAGGGTTAACTTAATACTGTGGCAAATTGCAGGACGATTCACAAGATTGCTTTGCTGCAATGAGGTTCAGGAAATGGAAACAATTTCAATTATTCATTTACAGATGGTCTTAACATGGCAACAATTACACACTATATGACATTCTAGGGTCCAAATATGTTTGGTTTCTCTGGAGGTACAGTTCACCGACAAATAGGCTATGACGCTGTTAGGAGTACATGAACTAATTATTACTTATTCAGTGTTGTAGGATTGTTCAACGAAAATACGATAGTTCGCTATAATCGCTGTACGTCAAGTCATAGTCATAGATAAACACAGTTACGCCTTAGGTCAGTCGTCAGGCTTTCGTGTTTACATTTCTGGATATGTTATAGGGGCAAAACCCAATTTTACGTCTACAGACTGTATACGGGAGTGGGTTCAATGATCCGGGTATGTAATTAATAGCGATGGGGTTGTGATATTTCATAGGCTTTCACAACTCAATACGCTCAACATTTGCACTCATTCCTAACCCCAGTTGTGCCACACAGTCAGCAGAAAATCTCGACACATTGTTTTTTACAGTTTCAACCTTCGCCTTTACATTTACCACAAGCAACTCCATTATTTGGCAATAGACATTCTTGAAATTACCGACATCACAATCATATGTGTGCCCAAGGCAAACGGCATCTCATAGTGCAGGGACATTTTTATAAACAAGGAATCGCATGTCTCCATTACCCTCTAGTACAAACCTCATGCATACTGTCACGATTATACGATAGTTGGCGCAGTCAACAAAAGTCTACAGCGGGTACTGACACCCAATACAGGCAGGGGGACCAACCCCCCCTGAGGAGAAAAATTACACTTTGTATTAATGTTCTCATCCCACTCATGTTGCCATTTGGATTTAAAGTGGGTGTCTAATAGTGGTATCAGATGACAGTGAAGGATCACATACGGGTCGAGATAAAGGATAACACAAACGTACCTGCACATTGATGGAGTGATAATTTTTCCGATTTACAAACTCATGTTCGTAATCGGAGGGGGCCTCGATCCGTATGTGTGTCCCGTCTATGCAGCCGAACACACCCGGGAAGCCATACTTGTCGAATATCTGCAACTTCGTTTTGTCGGCCTTCTCTTGACTAGGCAACTTGACAGATTGGCCCAGTTGGTGTACGAGAGCATCCGTTATTAGGGGAATATTGCGAGACACGGTAGACTGGTCGATCCCGATGAGTTCCCCACACACATCCTGAAACCCCCCTGTGGCATAGAACCGTAATGCCACCAACACTTGAAGTAGCGGTGTCAACGATCCCCGCCGCCGATCGCCGTCTAAGTGTTCACGCACACTGTCAGTGATCGCCAGTATGTGGTGGCGCCGGAATCTGAACTTATTGAAGAGTTCCACATCATCGAACTTCTCGAATGGATGGCTCCTGTCACGTATAATCCGATTTCTACATATTTCTCTGCGATGATAACGTCTCAACAGTAGGACCTCCATCTTGGAAAGCACCGCTAGCCGGTCCGGATAGCGCCTTAACCGAGGTCTGGAAGTGGTTTAGCTTAGCCTAGGTTACGGTCGGCGGCTAGCGCTGGCACCGGTTGGTGCATAGGGATTTTCCACCGTTAGCCGCGTGGAGCTACCCAAACCGCGGTTAAGGCCTTAACTCCGATTGGTGCATATGGCCCCTGATGGTTTGCATATGTCACAGTTGAAAAAAACTATTTCACTTTTTGATTTTCCAAATTCAGCAATACGTTAATATCACTCATGTAATATGGGAATCAAACACATCCAGAACATCATTGTACCACACATAATAAAATCAAACAAGATTTTATTGATTACAGTTAAGCAAAAAAGTTGAAAAAACAGTTTAGGTAAATGCATGGTGCCGATATGCAAATTTTCACTTTAACACGAAATCATATAGGCTAAGCATATTTTGGATACATTTTGTGGGATAGATTAAATACATGTAGTAGGCCTATTGCTAACATACACAATACCAGAGAGCATGTATATAGATGAGAGGGACAACTCCTGCGAAAATCGGTAACACAGGCTACAGTAGCGCCTCTCGCGGTTATTGTTCAACAAGCTTGAGTTTGCCGGTATGCGCAGTGCAAAACATGAGTTTTATTCAAAATTAATAGAAATCCAGAACCCTAACCTCATAAATTCAATATAATCTTTTTGGTAAACATGTTTTCTATATGTGTTCCATGCGGCTTGTGTCTAGGTCATGTGGTTTTAGAGATATTTGACTTTTTCTGTATGAAGATTGTACACGACCATTGACAATGCCTTGAGTTTGGCGGTATGTGTACAGCTGTGTCATAAACTATTCAACAACCACCACTTGGAGCACCACAGTCGGCAGCTGTTACACAGTCTAGTATGAGAGTTGTCCCTCTCATCTATATACACGCTCTCTGATAATACACAGACTCAACAATAACTATTTGACTTGCTTAATACTGAAAGCAGAAATTGGCCACTTTCTAATGCTCTCTTCACAATATGAATAATTTCATTTTAATGGCCAACTTTTGATCTCTGTCATCAAACAATGTAATAAATCACACAAAGGGGATTTTGGAGGGGTTCCCTTGTGGCTGGTTTCCCTGAGGCCAAAACGAAAACGAGGTTCTGCGTAAATGACACACCGACCAGGCCTACTAGCATTATTGCCACATACCTACCACGATTCAATGGGGTGAAATACCCGGTGTGGTGGTTTCAGCGGGTTCCCGTGCTCAGAGGTGTCCCTTTGCTTTTTCGCCTGCGCTGCGCATGCGCGGATTTTGGGACTCCTTCAAACTGCAGCTAGTGGTGGTTTCAGCGTGCTCCCGTGCTCAGAGGTGTCCCTTTGCTTTTTCGCCTTTGCTTTGTCATCTCTGAAGGGGGGAGGGGGGGGGACTTTTATTTATCTTTTCTTGACTGGGGAGGGGGGGGGGGGGGGTTATTTTAATTATTCTTGTTGTATCTCTATTTCCTACTGCAGGAAATCAACACACTTTTATTTATCTTTTCTTGGCTGGGGGGAGGGGCCTAGAATTATAATTACAAAAACGTGCCCTGATTAATTCTTGTTTTAAATATTAAAATGCCAAATGTGTGAACTACCATATATATCTTTTTGTCATCTCTGAAGGGGGGGGGGGGGGACTTTTATTTATCTTTTCTTGACTGGGGGGGGGGGGTGTATTTTTAATTATTCTTGTTGTATCTCTATTTCCTACGGCAGGAAATCAACACACTTTTATTTATCTTTTCTTGGCTGGGGGGAGGGGCCTAGAATTATAATTACAAAAACGTGCCCTGATTAAGTCTTGTTTTAAATATTAAAATGCCAAATGTGTGAACTACCATATATATCTTTTTGTCATCTCTGAAGGGGGGGGGCCTTTTATTTATCTTTTCTTGACTGGGGGGGGGGGGTTATTTTAATTATTCTTGTTGTATCTCTATTTCCTACGGCAGGAAATCAACACACTTTTATTTATCTTTTCTTGGCTGGGGGGAGGGGCCTAGAATTATAATTACAAAAACGTGCCCCGATTAATTCTTGTTTTAAATATTAAAATGCCAAATGTGTGAACTACCATATATATCTTTTTGTCATCTCTGAAGGGGGTGGGGACTTTTATTTATCTTTTCTTGGCTGGGGGGAGGGGCCTAGAATTAGAAAGGGTTATTTTAATTATTCTTTTTGTATCTCTATTTCTTACTGCAGGAATTCACCACACTTTTATTTATCTTTTCTTGGCTGGGGCGAGGGGTGTAGAATTAAAGAGCTTAATTGACAGATAAAAACACTTCTTAGTTAAAAAAATATAATTCACTATGGACAAAGTTATTGCGATTTGCGGAAACCTTGGGGTTTTTTTTTGGGAGGGGGGGTAAATCTTGTTCATTTTATTATCTGAGTATGGGGGAGGTGATTCTTTTTGTATCGCGGGTACCTTGTTTTTTTTTTTTGGGGGGGGGGTAATTCTTGTTATTTTAATTATTCTTGTTGGATCTCTATTTCCTACTGCAGGAATGCAACACACTTTTATTTATCTTTTCTTGGCTGGGGGGGGGGGGGGGTTATTTTAATTATTCTTTTTGTATCTCCGTTTCCTACTGCAGGAATTCAACACACTCGGACAAACAAGACACAGGAGAATTTATATTTCATATCTTTTAATAACAATATGTTTATTTCAATTATTCAGATGCAAAAGGACATACACTTTCAGGTAGCTTGTATATATAGACTTTGACAGTATTTTGTTTTTGTGGTTCTGATGTCACAGTATTAGTACACAACTTCCAGCCCGATCCAGCAAGCCGTGCTCAGGCGCTTTACATAACAAACAAATATACAGGAAAATAAATGTCACCTAGTTAAAAGCAGATTTAAACCAATGTGTCTTAAGACCTTTTTTAAAAGCACCAACAGATTTACAATCTGTGATATATCCTGGCAGAGCATTCCACAGTATAGGTATCCCAACTCATTTTTGCTACTCAATAGAAAGTACTATATTTTAAGGCAGTTCGCCAGCTTGTACCAGGAATAGAAATAACACACACAGGTGCTTAAAATCGGATGACTAGTTTAAAAGTTAGAGGGTTTTTCATATTCCCAAACTTGACCCGAAAAGCACACATTTAGTATGAAACCCACATTACAGCACTCAAATAGGTTTTAGATGCCTATGTGGATGCTAATTGGAATGCTAAATAAAATATCAGATTTAATGGCAGATGCATAGGCAATGGTAAGAATATATTTTCTGAATGCCCTACTTACAGAGCTGCGACCCTAATACAACTAATCGTCCCCAACCCTAATACAAATAAGTTAATCAGAGGTCCGATTTACAAAGGAGGTGTCATTTGGAATGAGCTCCCAACTGCATCTTAAGACCCATATCACATATTCATAACAATTTACAAAGGAAGTGTCATTTTGAATGAACTCCCAACAGCATTTGTAAGATCCCCTATCACATATTCATAACAGTTTACAAAGGAAGTGTCATTTGGAATGAACTCCCAACATATCACATATCCATAACAGCATGCAAAGAATCAAAAGATATTTGCATCCCGACCCTAATACAAATAATCTTCCCCAACCCAGTGTCTTTCAAATGTACAGACTACTACACTTACATTTGATCTCATATTTCCAACTCTACACACCCTATCCTAGGATAGGGTGATTATTTCAGCTATTATTTGCCTAAATGGTAGTATAAACTATTATTTGCCGAATGGTACCATAAACTACTCGACCATCTTTCAGTAGTACAACTTTTTGTTGTTGTTATTTTTGGTCCATTAGTTGTTTAAGCAGGGGAAATTTCAGTCATAGACAACTGGTCTTCCTCATTCCACTGCTGGTCGATAGAAAGCCCGAGCCTACACTTTACCGACCCAAGGGATTTTTAACCTCCCACACCACATAGACATGGTATGAGAGCAACCGGCCTTTGATGACGCTGTAAGTTGTACACAACAGTGGAAGTCCAAATTGGCAGAGCTGGGGGGACGGTGAATCGAGCCGCCGACCCTCAAATTAGGACCTAGAAAAAAGTCAGACACTCTAACCACTCCGCCGGAGAGAACGCCACTATGGCAGGTCATATTTCTTGGTTACTTGCATAATGTTACTTTTTTAATTTAATGTTACTTTTTAAATTTAAATGACAGTCCTACCAGCTATTGATGAAGCAGCTATGGTGGAAGGCATGGTTAATACAGTGAAATACATATAATTTATTAGCCCAAAAAGTGATCCATTTACCATCCCAGGTTTATTTGGCAAACTCCAACCTAGATGTATCAGATCAGAAAACGGTTTCGATTTGACTATGTAATAATATATTATAGTATTAATTTAAATGATATTGTGTTAATTTAAATTCTAGTCTGTTAATTCAAAATCTCAAAAAGACCTGAAATATATATATATATATTTAACCGTTTCATAATAGCAACAGACATGAAATTTGTTGAGAGGGACACTCCTACAGGTACACTCCCACACTCCTGAAACGCCCAGTCGCGGCGGTTTTAATTCTTGGTGGGTTTAAATCCTAGACTTCCTCCCTACGCAGGCTTCAAAATCAAGGGCACTTTCAAACTCAAACTGCCCGTAATGCTGTTAGATTTTGATGCCTGCACAGGGCGCAAGCATTGCATTTAAACCCGCCGAGAATTTTAACCGCAACACCGGAATAAAACCATGGTACCTCAACTCTTGCCTCCTGGCATTGTGGGTTGTATGCAGTTGCAAATGCTGTGTATCAATAGCAATGAATAGTACAGAGCTCATAATTATATATATATAAAAGTTATAAACAAATATGCCAAAATGACACAAAAAACTGTTGATTTCACAGTGACAAAGACAAAAATTCCAGGTTCAAAACACCTATCAAATTGAAGATCAAGCTTTTTGGGATAAAATCCTAAAGAAATATAATGTTGGCCATGAAAGAAACAAACATTTTCAAAATACATCCAAGTGGAAGCAGATGTTCGCCAAAGAGTCCTAAGCCTCAGCCATACAATCACCAGAGCCCCCAAATGACTCAGTGCAAGTTCAAAGTTTCAGTCATAAAGACAGTATCAGTGCATGTTAACATAGTTTACATATGAACACACTGTCTTTACAACTGAAAGTTCCAACAGAGACATTGGCACACTGTTCGTGGAACCATTCTTTGCAATTATTGCATTGTATCATTTGTTGGTTCTGGCGATTGTAGGGGTGTCTACAATAACAAAAGATTGCGACTTCGTCACATCTGACTGCACTCTTTGCTGACCGTCTGCTTCCACCTGGAAAAGATGACATGGAGCCATTAACAAAACAATTTAGCAAATGTTCACGCATTTTGCCCTGGTCAAATTTGATTTTGGTGGGATCATTTCCCTGGCACAGAGCCACAGCATTTGCAATGGCATACAAACCACAATCAGAACCACCCGACTGTCTCTGCACAGCTGGCCACTCGATCTTTATTGTCGATGCCTTTGCCTGTAAAAATGAGGCCACCTGGAAAGACAGCAGTGTGGTTAGTGCGGAGGACAAAGAGTCAAATACTTTCATTGTGGCCTTGTCACACCCGATATTTGTGATCGTCAGCCAATGGTTTCCACCATGATGAAGAATTTGTACCATGGCCGTATTGTTGTGCGGACAGCCTAGCTGTGCCATGCTGGCTGTCGCATACAGCCCCGACATATGCGGGAACTGTAAGCGCAACAACCCCTGGGCATGGTCGATAATGGCGTCATCTAGCCACTTATCGGTATTGACCATATCCTGGGCGGCAGCGACTGGTGAATTCAGGAGTGTGGCCGGCTGCGCCCGTCCGTTACCAGCAGTGTACCTGTCAGGAGCACTAATCACCTCAATCACTTCAACCTCCATATCTGTTGCTGCCAACTCGTCCGCCTCTCCATCTGTGGCTTCAATGTTATCCACCGCAATGTCTGTGGCTGCAACGGTGAACATACATAGATCTAACAAGCTGCCAATGTAAATAATAAAGAACATAATGATATAAACAAATTTAACTTAATCAAAATATATTATTTTCATTACTAATATACTCACTCTGTATTGGAGGGTGAATCATAGGACAGGACATAATAATATAATATTTTCATTACTAATATACTCACTCGGATGATTACTTAAAAACTTGTAGGCTTTTTAATATGGACAAAAATGAAGCCGAAATCAGCTATTTTGGCAATTTACATGCAACCCATATTTCAGACATCAATAATTCAAAATATAATGGCCACATGAATTTTTCTTTCAGGACTATGTGTTATCTATATGCATATATCAAGTCTATTTTAAGCTTCAAATTGGTATAATATGACAACAAATTGGTATAATATGACAACAAATTATTTAATATGACAACAATTGTGGATATTGGAGAAGTTTGAAAACACCCTTTCTTTTTATGCACCGATCCAATTCCAGTGCCTCGGCTGACCTGTATTGGCATACCTAATATAATAAAAAAAGATATTGTCATTACTAATCCTGCAATGACAATCACAATGAAATGTAGCCTTTGAGCCAATGGTGTGTAACCTAATCAACTTAAAATTTAACCCCAACAGATCTTTACTAGCTCTATCGATACACACCTATATGGGCCTGTCCACTTTGGTTCCAACTTTCCTCCTTTCCGCCCGATGTTTTATATATTTCTCCTCATCACGACATCTCCAGCAACAAATTTGAAGGTTTTGACACCCTTGTTTGAACGCTTGGCATACTCAGCCTTCATCCTTGTCTGAGCTAAATCGATGTTGGCCAGCACCTTAACTTGGACATCATCCATGGCCGCCTGTCGATGGGAGACGCTCTCCTCCAACATGCTGACTGGTGGTTCAGATGGGGGAGAAATGTCATCAGCAACTGAATCCATCTCTAGAGGTGATCGTGGGTGACGGCCAAACATCAGAAAGAATGGTGTGAACTAAAAAATACAAGGATATGGCCAGATTATAGTTTTAAGTATGTTTGGTGGAAACAGTTTGATGGCTGGAAAGTAAACATAATAAGAATATACTGTGCTCAATGGTTAAGAATGAATATATTGTGGTATGGTATCCATAAACTAAGATAGGATTAAATTACCTTGGTGGTCCTCTGTGGCTGTGTCCGGATTGAGTAGGCCACTTCCTCCAGATACTTGTCCCAGTCGGTCTGGTTTTCATTCATCAGTTTGCTTAGTCGCGTCTTCAGCGTCTGGTTTGTCCGTTCGTCCAATCCGTTCGTCTGAGGGTGGTAGGCGCTTGTTACTGATCTAGCGATGTTGAATTTCCGGCACACTTCATTGTTTATCTAAAATTACATAAAAAAACAAGAATTTTTTTAAACATAGCATAGTATATCAATTTCACAACAGTATCCCAGAATGTGTTGCTCTTAACTGCCATATCTATTAGTCAAATAAGCGCCAAGCATTATTAGAATAGGGCAAGGATGTTGCTAGGATGTAAAACCACAAACAGCTTAATGAAAATGATGTGTGCCTAGTATTACTTAAGCATTGGTGGCTGGTAAGCAGGCATATAATAATATATTTCTATTATTCAAACAGGTGCCAGTTCCTATCTTAGAATAGAAATATACCTGTCATGATGCATGCTTTGTGTCTGTCAGCTGGTTAACTGTCATGCTGGGTTGGGTACATAATTTAGTTCCTATCTTAGAATAGAAATATACCGGTCATGATGCATGCTTTGTGTCTGTCAGCTGGTTAACTGTCATGCTTGGTTGGGTACATAATTTAGTTCCTATCTTAGAATAGAAATATACCTGTCATGATGCATGCTTTGTGTCTGTCAGCTGGTTAACTGTCATGCTGGGTTGGGTACATAATTTAGTTCCTATCTTAGAATAGAAATATAGTCATGATGCATGCTTTGTGTCTGTCAGCTGGTTAACTGTCATGCTTGGTTGGGTACATAATTTAGTTCCTATCTTAGAATAGAAATATACCTGTCATGATGCATGCTTTGTGTCTGTCAGCTGGTTAACTGTCATGCTTGGTTGGGTACATAATTTAGTTACTATCTTAGAATAGAAATATACCTGTCATGATGCATGCTTTGTGTCTGTCAGCTGGTTAACTGTCATGCTGGGTACATAATTTAGTTACTAAGTCAGGCACTATATTAGAATAGATATATATCTGCAGTTATTATCTTAAGCTACCTCTGCTATAAATTCACGGCCCTGATCGGAAAGGAGTCTCTTTGGAGCTCCCCATCTGAAAAATACAAATTCTACTTTTTTTTAAAAAAGTGACACAACATTCTAACATGTTAAGTCAACGGCAGGCATCTGTGGTTGCGTAGGCAGGCTATAGGAAAGCAAAGAGAAAGGAAAAGTATAAAGTGTGACTGAAATGAAACGCGTGGAAAATGTCCAAATTGACTGCACTGTGATATAAAGTAACAAAGTTGCCCTGTACTAAAACATACCTGCATATGAATTTCTTGATCCCACAAGCTACACCCTTGGCTGCTTTGGACTTGAGGGGAAAGAAGTCCACAAACTTGGTGTAATAGTCTGTGAACGTCAACACATATTTATGCCCGTCATCAGTCGTAGGCAACGGTCCTGCAAATACAGTTAAGACAGCCAGTTTTAACAATTAGTCCAAACAGGCTGCCAGGAGTGCCTCAGCCATTTCACAAATCAGTTTGGAGTACCTAACATTAATATAACAAATGTGAGATACCAAGATCTAGCAGCTAGATTGAAATTATTAGTATGAGATGTTTTGTATTAATATGCGCTTGGCCAAATTAACAGAGCCATAGAACGTGTGCAAATACTTGCAAACCAAAACTAAGGACATAATCAAGTTTCATATATCACAGAGATTGAATTTCTTTTTTTCGGGAAGAAAACCAAAAAAATAACTGTTTCCTTTTGAAAGTTCCCTCAATTCTATCACATGCATCTCCACATTGATTGATTGATTGATTGGTGGTTTCTGTACGCCGTGTCGGCAGCGTAGGCCATATTCACGGCGAGCATCTCCACATGTTAGGTCTCAAAATGAGGCTCAAACTGGGTAGCTGATATTAGTCACACATCATGACAAATTTGTACTTACCTATCAAATCCATCCCAACTAGCTCTAAAGGCTCTGCTACTTTGATAGGCTGCAATTCAGGGGCCTGGGTTTTCAGGTTCTCATGTCGCTGGCATCTGTTACATGACTTTATGAAGCTGGCAACATCTTCTCTTACGCCAGGCCATCGGTAGCGGGCCGATATCTTGGCCAAGGTATTGTTGATGCCACTATGCCCGCCCACTGCACTGGAGTGGTACAGAGCAAGTAAATCTTGGACCTCGGTCAAAGATGTTACAACCTTCTGCTTCAGTTTCTTCTTTTCTCCTACGAAGTAGAGTTCTTTTTCTGTTAAAAAAAAAAGAAGTATATTGTCAACAATAGGTGATTTTATTAATACTAAGATTTAAGACTTACATATTACAATGATTGTAAAAAGGAAATTCTTCCATATATTTGAATAAAAATACTGTTTTCACAAGCCAGAATAACACCTTAGAAGAGTCAACAAGTTTCACGGCTAGATCTAATGTGGCTTATTATCTACGACCATATGTGTGCACTAGCGACAATAAGAAAAAACATCAGAAAAAAATCAGTTACCTCTAGGAGTACACTAAAGGTCAATCACTGAATGGTAAAATGTTATAAGCTTTTACCAAACTACCTAAGTGTAGAATATAATACATACAATATAGATACATTTACACCAGTATTGCAGAAATGATTTTTTGGGGAATATAATGTTGTCTAATGTTATCACAATTACACACGAAAATCATGTTCATCAACAAATATCTTTCACTAACAGTTATTTTAGTGAGTTCAGACATTTCACTGAGAGTTCTTTCACTGATAGTTATTTCCTCAATTCAAATATTAGATTTTAACTCTCCATGTGACACTTCTGGCCAGTTTTCAGTAGAGTGACCCAGATGCATATCTGCTCTGTCGATTCCACCCATTAAAAAAATATCGAAATCGAAATACATATATTCATTTTGGGTCATAGCTTTTCTTATATTCAAAATGGCATATCTTGGTTAATATTTACCTTTTTAGAAATATATAATACTCCTTTCAAAGCTCTGGTCATGAGAATTGAGCAGTTTGAGCATTGAAATGAATTCAAATTATTTGGCAGAAAACGGCCGTCGCGTAGCGCGAGGACGTGCACATAGTGACATACCTAACTATAGTGACATTGACAGTTTCAGGTTCAAATCAATGTAACTTTCGTGATATTTACATTAGAAAAATGATATGACTACCAAGTTTAAGGTCTCTTCTAGCTCTCTCCATTGCTATATCACAGACTATATGTCCCATTGAGATAAAATGCTTTAAAAAAACTCACATAGCTACAAGACATATAGAAGATGGAGTTTGAGCATTGAAATCAAGTCAAATTATTTGGCAGAAAACGGCTGTCGCGAAAAATGATATGACTACCAAGATTAAGGTCTCTTCAAGCTCTTTCCATTGGTCTATGTGCCATTGATTGAGATAAAACGCTTTAAAAATAACATGGTCACATAGCTACAAGACAAATAGTTACATCACATAGATAGAAGATGGAGTTTGAGCATTGAAATCAATTCAAATAATTTGGCCGAAAACGGCAGTCGCGTAGCGCGGATGTCCACATACCTAACTAATAAACTAGAGTGACATAGACAATGAAACGATCAGTGCAGAAAACTTATCAATCGGATAGATGGTTAGTACTTACTGTCTGCATCCCAGTAGTGTTTTGACAGTTGCTTCTTCAGAGACCTGATCTCCTTGGTTTTTCCTTTTGGTTTCGTCCCAGCGATTATATATGTTAACAGGAGTTCTGTCTTCTCAGCATAGGCCTTCATTCTTATTAGATGTGGTGTCTGTGGGAACGTCATGGTTGTAGTGAATAGTTTGCTTTTTAGTGAACTGAAGTGAATAGTTTAGTGAAGGGACCGTTTGAAACTGGATGGATTTTGACGCATGCGCAGACGATGCTGTTAGATTCTGACGCATGCGCAGAACCGAGGGACACCTCTGAGCACGGGAACCCGCTGAAACCACCACACCGGACACCAACCAGTACACTCCGTCACCGAGAGGGGAAAAAACACACACAAAAGAAAACAACCAATGTTTGTTGTTTTACGTCCTAGCAACATCTAAGGTCATATCATGATAGGTACCGACTTGTGATAGTGCACACTCATGGGGACTTTATAGTGCTGTCCCACTGGGAAACCAGGCCACCAGCACCATGACCTGATATCCCACTCAGTCACATTATCCTGACACTGAGCCAACCAGTCCCTGCCCTATCCTATTAATGCTGAGCACCTGGCTAGGAAGCAATTTGTAAGTCATTGGTTTGACTCGACCAGGGTTCGACCCCACGATCTACCAGCATGGGAGACGGACGCTCTAACTCATTCGGCCATCCCGTCTGGTTTTGAAAACAACCGAAGCACATAGCACATCTACGGATTTATTTGGTTTGTTGAAACACATTTCGGCTAGTTTGAATGTTGGAACACCAAATAAAATAAATATCATAGATTGAGACGTGAAACTTTTAGATCTACTACTATGCACAAAAATCAGCAGCACATCTTACACCATCTGCATTTCGCCAAAGCCGGTTTCCCACACCATTCGAAAACCATGGAATTAAACAAATTTATATATGATTGTTCATGACGAATTCAGGGAATTTGCACTATTATTGCATTTCTCTGGACTAACACGTAGATTATACCTGTGAAAGTACAACGTCTGAACACTTTGAATTCTGGATACTGAATGGTTTATTCCCGTCCATGGCTCACTGAACCACCAGCTAAACTTTCCATGATGTCATCTCATTAGCATATTTACAGACATGTCTAGATGTCTATTACGCATATATCACATCCCCCCATCAAAGTATTTCTGAAACATGCAATGTTTTAAAATGACCATCACTGTATATACATACCCAGTAAAATGAACATCACAATAATACAAACATATATATGTGTACTTAGCTTAAAGGGACCAGCTATAGCTCGCTGGGACACTGCGCGTACTCCGACAAATGCTCTCCAAGCACAATCTTGTTTAGTTTTTATGTTTAAATGAACCAAGTATGTGTGGGGAGAGTATGGGACCAGGGCACTGCTAGTCTGAACTGCAATGGCAGTTTGTTGTCTTCAAAATGGCCGCCCCCATAGGCGGCGGCCATTTGCAATGCAAAAGCTGCGCTGTGATTGGCTGAAATTGTGCCGGCAACAGGCTCACACAGTAACAAGATTTGCTGGTTCCCAGTATGGGCTCAGCTTGTGCCCGGTGTCGTATTCCGCGAGCACTGCTATTTGTTTTGTTTACACTCGGCCATTCGACGCTGATCGAGCTGCTACGTTAATATCGCTTGGAATTTAAGGTTAATTTAATTAAATTTCATTATTTGAGTATGTAATTCTGTTAAATATGATCGCATTCAATAGATTTCGGCCTAATCGGTCCCTAACACTGCCGAGAACCAGCTGAGCTTGTAGCCGAGCATGCGCAGAAGCCACGACAGGCCGCTGACAATGACCGGGCGCTGAAAATACGACACCGCAGTGTCATAGGGACCGATTACGCCGAAATCTATTGAATGCGATCATATTTAACAGAATTACATACTAAAATAATGAAATTTAATTAAATTAACCTTAAATTCCAAGCGATATTAACGTAGCAGCTCGATCAGCGTCGAATCGCCGAGTGTAAACAAAACAGTGGCTCGAGTGACCCGAGTTGAATAATCGATTACACCCGAATATGCAAATCGCCGCCGGCGCATTCCCGAGTTTGTTTGTTTTCCACGCGGCGGATAGCTGGCGACTTTAAACCACAGGTTCTAGCGAATGTCTAAGCGCACTATGGCACTGAAGTCCTCCGACTGTCCGGCTATTACGCATATATCACAATACCTATACCAGAGAGCATGTGTCCTCAGTTGAATTTGTTTGTTGTTTTACGTCCTAGCAACATCTAAGGTCATATCAGGACGGGTCCTCAGTTGAAACTGAATCCTAATGGTGATGTGAACAGCAGCCCAAGTAAATAAAGTGACTGATAATTTTGTGGGGAATTGGATGTTTATTATATGGTATGCAGGTATTGCAGGTATAGCAATACCTCAGGGAGTTTGACGCCCCTGCCTTGCAGAGTTGTAAACCACTGCCTTGTGGTACAGGTTCTTGACAGAACCGAAGGCTAAGGGAGCAAACCCTAAACAGAAAACCATGACACTGTGGCAGCATTAAGGGCGGTTGATGTATGGAACTCCCAACATCTCCCGACCAGCCACTGCAGGGACAAATAGTTTTGCGCCTGTCTTGACATGTTCTTGCCGGTGTGAAACCTCTATTTGCTCCCCGAGAGAGTGCTGCTGGTAACTTGCAAAAGCCAGCAGCACTTCAACACTTTTGCAGGCAGCTTTCATGAAATGTCATGGACGCAACTCTCACAGCAGAGAGCTAAATGGAGAGCGGCAGTCAAGTAATGAAAGCAGTCTTTGTCGCATCGCGACCGACAGCATGATGATGATGATGATGATGGATGTTTATTAGCTCAAAATGTTTAATTATGGATAGCTGTGCACTAAATATATTCATTACATTATTATGTTGCCTAAGCAGGCTGAGGGGATCCATTTTTATGCCAAATGGTTCGATTTTATTGAAAATAATAGAAATACAAAGGTTTTAAGTTGTACGTATTTGTAAAACAAATGACCACGTGCATTTGTTTTGCTGTGGACAAGTTCGTCTTTCACCATTTTGCCGCCGCCTGAGACTGGAGCGCCACCTATTGGAATAGCGGACAACTATGCCTTAGTTCCACCAAGTTCCGCTCGGCGCGCCACCTGGCTCCATGGCAACGACATATAATAGCTGTGAATCAACCCATTAGAAAGTTGTGTAAGGTTGGGTTATAGAAACAACCACATGATTGTGCAATTTAATGTTAAATATATTTTTCAATGACTAAAGCTAAGATTCCTTATATGCGGTATGCGGAATGCGAATGCCCCAAAAAATCGAAAAGCATGTAAATGAACAGTGGTGCTTCCATAAGTCCGAATCTGAATACGAACACGAATGCGGCAAATGGATCGACCCATGGACCGATCGGTTCGAATGCGAATGCGAATACTGCTGCATTTGCCATAGAAAACAATAGTAACTTTGATCATCCTTCAGAAATTTGGAGGAAAAAAACCCCAAAAATGTTATGGGTAACTTTTTTGGTGTGTATGTTTGTTTAACCATCCCCCAGCACAAAAAGTAAACATCGGCTATTGGGGGTTGGCATATATCTATGTCGCATATACCACATTCGAATTCGCATGCTGCATACCGCGTATATGGAATCTTAGCTTTATCTAGTATATACCCCACAGTTTTTAGGGTGAACAATTTATTAAATCCTGTAGATTAATAAGATTTTAAAGTCGCCAGGTATACCTCAAATCAGATACAAACGAATCCAGCATCAAAAGCTCTCCAAACATACCTTTGCTTAGTTTGTTCATTTCATGCAACTGAACATGTGGGAGGAGAGTATTGAGGTCTGTGATGTATGAATGACATCATAGGTGGGATTCCCTCATCACATGACCTCGAGGGGTTCCCCACACACAGAGGAAGCCATGGCAACCACCAAGATGGCAGCCACAGGACGCTCTCAATTCAACTTTTAAATTCTATTAATCTACATGATTTAATCAATTATTCAAACAAAAAGTAGCTGGTTATGAGAAATAAACATTTGAACTTTATATTTAGCATTTTAGATTGCCAATTCTAACATTTCTCTCTATATGGTTGTCTAAAAGCCTTGTCAGTGCTGCCAGACTAACTACAACAGAACAGGAGCAACCAATTTCAGCACTCTCCCCACACATATACAGTTACATAAACTGAAAACCTGTAAAGGTAGGCTTGGAGAGCATTTGTCGGAGTACGGTTTGTATCTCAGCAGCCTGTACCGGGTCCATTTAAAAGTTGAATCGAGAACATTCAGTGGCTACCATCTTGGGACTTGGGTGCGTTTTTTCTTTGGTATTCTCTCCCATTTGATTAAATCTACATGGTACTTCCAAATAGATAAACACTGAATGCAACATCTAAGGTCATACCAGGACAGGGCCCTATCTCAGTAATGCCTAGCGTCAGGCATGGTAGTACAAGTATCAATATTGTTAAGTCCTATCTCAGTAATGCCTATCACCAGGCATCGTAGTGACAAGTATCAATATTGTTAAGTCCTATCTCAGTAATGCCTATCACCAGGCATCGTAGTGACAAGTATCAATATTGTTAAGTCCTATCTCAGTAATGCCTAGCACCAGGCATCGTAGTGACAAGTATCAATATTGTTAAGTCCTATCTCAGTAACCCACGATCTCCCGCACAGGAAGTGTATCACTGCCTGGCGCTTTAAAAAAAGATATATATATATATAAAAGAGATAAAATACAATATAAACAACACTGGTAGTGTTCTGAGGTTTTAATAATTGTGAAACTTCAATAATAATAATAACTTGACAGGACATTAAACTCCGAATGAACCAAGGCGAATACGCGCACTTAGGTACACCTATCGATCATTTCATCCACAAAATAACAACATTTTAACTTTAAATCTAAAAAAAAAAGAGAAGTTTATTTCATGCCTGCACCAATGTCACTTCCGGGTTGGACAGTTCACGGCTGGTTCCCGCGTCACTACACACTGGTTACATGGCCACAGGATGATGGCGGTAGGTTGTGACTACACGCATACTCTACTGGACCTCGAAATGTGTAATTCATAGTGGAATATAGTTTCTCTCTGCAATAAACTACCACAACCACGTATATGATTGGTAATTCCAACAGACGCTGTTCACTGCAGTTATTTCCAGCGAAACAATGTGAAGTGTGTGCATTCCAGGATCCATCTCTCCCGGCACCCCTGTTGGGTGGGGTGGGGTTGGTTGTTGGGGTTTTACGTCATGGCAACATCTAAGGTCATATCAGGACGGGTACCGACTTGTGACAATGCACACTCATTTGCGACTTCATAGGGCTGTCCCACTGGGAAATGAGGCCGCGGGCACCATGACCCGATATCCCACTCAGTCAGAATATCCTGACACTGAGCTAACCAGTCTTTGCCCTTTCCTGTTAATGGCGAGTGCCAGGATTCGGAAGGGACAAGTATCAATTTGACTCGACCGGGAACCAAATTCTTGATCTGGCCGCACGGGAATCCCACACTACAGATTCAGTCACCGTCCCTCGGGCCCCCAGCTATCGCCGCCCTGTGATCCTGGAGATGGGCTGGCCGGAGGAGGCACCCCCGGGCCCGGGGGGCTGGCTGGTCGGGGGCGGCGGCCCGTGCGGGAAGTTCTGAGGCGGCGGTGGCGCCCCCTTGTACTGCTGCTGGTAACCAGGCGCCGTGTAACTATACTGCCCGCTAGGTGGCGGCGCAGAAGTGGGCGGCGGCGGGTACTGTGGGTTGTGGTACTGCTGGCCCGGGTACTGCTGGCCCGACTTGGGCTGCTGCCCCACCGGGGGTTGGGCCGGGTAGCCCGGCTGCGGGGGCGGCGGCGGGTAGGGCGGCGCGCCCGGGGCCGACGGCGGGGCCTGCGGCGGGTAGCCCGAGTACTGGTACTGGCCGTAGGAGGGCGCCGGCGGCGGCGGCGCCTGCTGCTGAGGCGGGGGCTGTGACGGCGGCGGGGCCTGCGTCGGCGGGGGCTGCTGATAGGTCGGCGGCGGGTAGGGGAGGGCGGCGCTCCCCGGCGGCGCCTGCTGGTATGGCGCCGGCTGCGGCGGGGGCGGCGGGCCGTAGCTCTGGTAGGGCATGGGTGGCGCCCCGCCGTACGCCGGCTGGGAGTACGCCGACCCGACGGGCGGCGGAGGCTGGGAGTAACGCGCCGTGGACGGCGGCCCCGGGCCCGGGCCCGAGCCCGGCCCCGGCCCCGGAACAGACCCTGGCCCAACCCCGACCGGAGCAGACCCCATTCCCATCCCCGCCCCGGCCCCCGGGCCGCCCGACGCCGGCGTGCTGGGGGTGCGAGGGCCGTCTCCGCTCATGAGTGACTGGATGCTCTGGGCGCCCTCCCCCGACATGAATGACGACCCGTACATTGCCGATGACATGTAGGGGTTGTACTGCCGCCCGTCCGGCCGCGGGAGCCCTTCCCCGCCCGGCCCCGCCCCCGGCGCGTGCGGCGGGGCGCCCGGCGTCGGGGACACGTGGTTGGGGCCGGGCGCGGGCCGCGCTTTGACCGGCGTGCCTGGCCCGGGCCCTGGCCCTGGCCCTGGCCCCGGCCCCGGCCCCGGCCCCGGCCCCGGCCCCGGCGGCGCCGCGTGCCGCCCACCCGGCTTAGCCTTGTCCTGCTTGCTCGGTGAGGGAGACGGCGACTTGGAGCGCGCGCCTTCGCTCCGGCTTATTTTGACCGGGGGTTGTTGCACTGGAAGCGGACAAAAGGGAGGCGCATTGTCAAAACAACATTTCGCATGTGTAATGCTGACAGGGGAAAGTAGGGAGGGAGACTTTTTTTTCTTTATTAATTTTTTTTATTTATTTTTATTTTTTAAAAGTTGCATAGTCCGATCAAATTTTCAAGAGTAAAACACTGATCTAGATTTGAACCTAAACGCTCAACTTAGATACCGGTGCACTTAATAAGCATTTGTTACTCCATGGAAGGGGCGACTAAGACAATTTAATAGAACCGGTCAGTGATGAAGACTACAGGGTCAGGGTTTTGGTGTGCATGCCAAAATTAATTTCGCTTGTTTTCACTTCAAATATCTCCCAAGTTAGCCATTTTAAACCAAAGTTATTTCAAACTTACGTAAAGTAGATTATAATAATCAGACTAATATATTTATCTCAGAAAATGACAGAACCTAAAAAACATTGGACTATGCAACTTAACATTTTTAAAAGCAGTTGTCTTTGGTGGGAAATACACATAAAGTTTTTATTCCAATCAACGAACAAGTTTCAGCATACAGGCCAGTTGGTGGTAACGAGGGTGGTATTGTAAGCACTATGCCTAGGATGGAACTCGAACCCACATGTCTGCCATTTCGGTGTTGAGCGTCCTAACCATTAGACCATCTAGACTCCATGATGCAATCACCCTACCCACGCCTACCTTGCATGTAAGGTACAATGGTACAATTGGTACAATTGCATGTAAGGTACAATGCAGACTAGTTGTATCACTAACCATTGACGTTACATTGAATTATAAAAAATAATGCCTCTTTTATTTAACAATGCCTCTAGAGCACATTGATTTTCATCATTGGCTATTGGATGTCAAACATATATTCCTTCTGACATATTTCTTTGGAGGAAACCTGCTACCGCCACATAGGTTACTCTTTCCGATAAGCAGCAAGGGGTCTTTTATATGCACTTTCCTACAGACAGAACAGCATATACCACAGCCTTTGATGAACCAGTTGTGGACCACTGGTTGGAACGGAAAATAGCCCAAACTGCAAATGAAAATAGGTCCACTGTGCAGGATCGATAGGATGACCGACACGTTCACAGGTGGACACTCTACTGCCGGAGCTACGTCCCGCTCCCCTTAAACTAGTGCGCAAACAGTAGCACAAACTATGTATGTAAATATTATGCAATCGTGTGGCACAAGTGGAGAATTTCAATGGTTTTGATGAATACAATGTGTAAAGCTGCGTAGTCTGATGGAAGCATCACACTTTTTAGCCCTAGAGAGATTTCAATTGTTGATTGTTGGAGTTTTACATCCTGGCAACATCTAAGGTAATATCAGGACTGGTACCGACTAGTGACAGTGTGCACTCATGGCAACTTTATAGTGTTGTCCAACTGGGAGAGCAGGTTGCCAGCACCATGAACCGATATCCCATTTAGTCACACTATCCTAACACCGAGCCAACCAGTCTTGCCATATTCTAATAATGCCGAGCGCCTGGCTAGGAAGCAATACATATATACATTTTTAAGTCATTGGTTTGATTTAACCAGGGTTCAAACCCTACGATTTACCAAAATGGGAGATGGACGCTCAACTCATTCCGCCATGATGTCTGGTCGATTTCAATTGTTAAGACCCTGGAATCCTGACCAAATTGTTACATAAATAACTGCAGTTGAATTGCATTTCTAGAAATGTATTCCTGAAAATGTGTAGATTATATCAGAAATACAGTGCTACCCGATTGCAGGCACGTCCAGGCACTCCCAGACCACCTGACTGTAAGTGCATGAAACTTGCAGGCACATTCAGGCACTCCCAGACCGCCTGACTGTACGTGCATGAAACCTGCAGGCACATTCAGGCACACCCAGACCACCTGACTGTAAGTGTCTGAAACTTGCAGGCACATTCAGGCACTCCCAGACCGCCTGACTGTAAGCGCATGAAACTTGCAGGCACATTCAGGCACACCCAGACCACCTGACTGTACGTGCATGAAACTTGCAGGCACATTCAGGCACTCCCAAACCACCTGACTGTAAGCACGTGAAACTTGCAGGCACATTCAGGCACATTCAGGCACTCCCAAAACGCCTGACTGTAAGCGCATGAAACTTGCAGGCACATTCAGGCACTCCCAGACCACCTGACTGTACGTGCATGAAACTTGCAGGCACATTCAGGCACTCCCAGACCACCTGACTGTAAGCGCATGAAACTTGCAGGCACATTCAGGCACTCCCAGACCACCTGACTGTACGTGCATGAAACTTGCAGGCACATTCAGACACTCCCAGACCACCTGACTGTACGTGCATGAAACTTGCAGGCACATTCAGGCACTCCCAGACCGCCTGACTGTACGTGCATGAAACTTGCAGGCACATTCAGACACTCTCAGACCACCTGACTGTAAGCGCATGAAGCTAGCAGGCACATTCAGGCACTCCCAGACCGCCTGACTATAAGCGCATGAAACTTGCAGGCACATTCAGGCACTCCCAGACCGCCTGACTGTACGTGCATGAAACTTGCAGGCACATTCAGGCACTCCCAGACCGCCTGACTGTACGTGCATGAAACTTGCAGGCACATTCAGACACTCTCAGCTGACTGTAAGCGCATGAAGCGCAGGCACATTCAGGCACTCCCAGACCGCCTGACTATAAGCGCATGAAACTTGCAGGCACATTCAGGCACTCCCAGACCGCCTGACTGTACGTGCATGAAACTTGCAGGCACATTCAGACACTCCCAGACCACCTGACTGTAAGCGCATGAAACTTGCAGGCACATTCAGGCACTCCCAAAATGCCTGACTGTAAGCGCATGAAACTTGCAGGCACATTCAGGCACTCCCAAAATGCCTGACTGTAAGCGCATGAAACTTGCAGGCACATTCAGGCACTCCCAAACCACCTGACTGTAAGCGCATGAAACTTGCAGGCACATTCAGGCACTCCCAGACCACCTGACTGTAAGTGCATGAAACTTGCAGGCACATTCAGGCACTCCCAAAATGCCTGACTGTAAGCACATGAAACTTGCAGGCACATTCAGGCACTCCCAAACCGCCTGACTATAAGCGCATGAAACTTGCAGGCACATTCAGGCACACCCAGACCGCCTGACTGTACGTGCATGAAACTTGCAGGCACATTCAGGGACTCCCAAACCACCTGACTGTAAGTGCATGAAACTTGCAGGCACATTCAGGCACTCCCAGACCACCTGACTGTAAGTGCATGAAACTTGCAGGCACATTCAGGCACTCCCAGACCACCTGACTGTAAGCGCATGAAACTTGCAGGCACATTCAGGCACTCTCAGACCACCTGACTGTAAGCGCATGAAACTTGCAGGCACATTCAGGCACTCCCAAAACGCCTGACTGTAAGCGCATGAAACTTGCAGGCACATTCAGGCACTCCCAAAATGCCTGACTGTAAGCGCATGAAACTTGCAGGCACATACAGGCACTCCCAAAATGCCTAACTGTAAGCGCATTAAACTTGCAAGCACATTCAGGCACTCCCAAACCACCTGACTGTAAGCGCATGAAACTTGCAGACACATTCAGGCACTCCCAAAATGCCTGACTGTAAGCGCATGAAACTTGCAGGCACATTCAGGCACTCCCAAAATGCCTGACTGTAAGCGCATTAAACTTGCAGGCACATTCAGGCACTCCCAAACCACCTGACTGTAAGCGCATGAAACTTGCAGGCACATTCAGGCACTCCCAAACCACCTTTCTGTAAGCGCATGAAACTTGCAGGCACATTCAGGCACTCCCAAAATGCCTGACTGTAAGCGCATGAAACTTGCAGGCACATTCAGGCACTCCCAAAATGCCTGACTGTAAGCGCATGAAACTTGCAGGCAGGGCGGTGACATTCAGAGCACTCCCAAAATGCCTGACTGTAAGCGCATGAAACTTGCAGGCACATTCAGGCACTCCCAAACCACCTGACTGTAAGCGCATGAAACTTGCAGGCACATTCAGGCACCCCCAAAATGCCTGACTGTAAGCGCATGAAACTTGCAGGCACATTCAGGCACTCCCAAAATGCCTGACTGTAAGCGCATGAAACTTGCAGGCACATTCAGGCACTCCCAAACCACCTGACTGTAAGCGCATGAAACTTGCAGGCACATTCAGGCACTCCCAAAATGCCTGACTGTAAGCACGTGAAACTTGCAGGCACATTCAGGCACTCTCAGACCACCTGACTGTAAGCGCATTAAACTTGCAGGCACATTCAGGCACTCCCAGACCACCTGACTGTAATTGCATGAAACTTGCAGGCACACTTGGAAGCTTCCCGTCTTTAAGGATTAAACCAAAATAGTTATTCAGATTTGATCTTACATATACAACTCAGATACTAAGTCAATTTAATAGAACCTGTTACGACTGAAGCCTATGGGGTCAGAATTTTGACATGCTTGCCAAAATTAATTTGGCATGTTTTCACTTCAAACATCTACAAAGTTAACCGATTAAAATAAAGTTACCTCAAAGGAAAATAGATTCATAACAATCAAACTAGTATATTTATCTCAGAAAATGGCAGAAACACAAAACTATCGGACTATGCAACTTTAAATTCAACTTAGAATAGGCCATAAGCAACGCACATCAATGTGTAAATCAGAGAACATCAACATATGACGTAAACTCAAATTAAACCAACCTCCTCGTTCACGACCGTGAGATTCTGGAGCCTCCGATGGAGTATTCTGAAACAAGACATGGTATCACTAAGTTCAGCGCAAATAAAAAAATAAAATAGTTACAATAGACATGTACCAAATAAATTATAGATAAATGGACTAACACAGAGTACAATTTTTTTTTTTTTTAATTTTCTTGAAGATACTGCCTATCATGGATAAGTCTGAATAGACTTTGTTTTCACCATTAGACAGTTTGTCGAAAGAAAGCCCGAGCCTACACTTTTACCGACCCAAGGGATTTTTAACCTCCCACACCACATAGACATGGTATGAGAGCAACTGGCCTTTGATGACACAGTAAGTTATACACAGCGGTGGAAATCCAAATTGGCAGAGGTGGGGGCACGATAAAAGCCGGATTTTGAACTGTTTGCAATCTACAGATACAAGAAAAACAAAATTATTACTAAAACAAAATTCAAAAGATTTAAAATCAAATTGGACTAGTGCTACCCACCGGTGAAAACAAGTGAACACACTTATCCGTTATGGGCACGGTAAATGAATTTATCACCAAAAGAAGGAGAACAAATTCTTGCAATCCACTATGACCGACTCCGTAAATCGGATATTAGTTCAAGCGAAGTTGTGGCAGGTGAGGAGAATGTCGCGAGTGACTTACAGAGCGGGACCGCTTGTGGGGCTGGCCGGCCGGGGGGTGCTTAGGGGGCGGTGGCGGAGGTGGAGATTCCTCCTTCAGCTGTTTCTGCTGCGGACTGGAGTACAGATCCAGCACCTGGTGGCAGATGTCTGAAAAAACACAAAAAGCCAAGTATAGTGTCGTGGGGAATATTGCACCTAGAGCGGGAATCGAACCCACATCTCTTGGATTTCGGGCCAGTGTGCTAACCAGTACACAACCTAAGCTCCCTGATGTCACCACCGTATCCATGCCTACCGGTCTATGTGGCTAATTGCCTGAGAGGTCAGTGCCAACTACTACACTTGTCCTCCTGGAATTGCAAGTCTTTTAAATGGTTATTTAATGCTTACAATTACATACATACAGGCAATGCACTTACATATGCATACACAGGGTATGTTCAACAACCATACACTGATACAGTGTGTAGCTTGTACAGGATCATGGTCACCGCAACCAGTGTCGTGGCGGAGATGAAATGGGGAATAGTGCGCCTAGAGCGGGAATCGAACCCACATCGCATTCAGGGCCAGTGTGTTAACTATTACACCACCTAGGCTCCCTGATGTCACGACCCTACTCACACCTACCCATCTATGTGGCTCCTTGCCTGAGAGGTCAGTGCAGACCTTTTCTCTAGCAGAGATGACAACCTGTCAGCATTGCATCAAAAGTAGCATATTACGTAACTCAGTGCCAGTTGGGTTCACCTGCACTAACCTTCCAGCAGCTCGAAGGTGACGTCCTCAACGAGCGTGTTCCACCATTTCCCCTTCCCAGCGGCCTTTTGGTTGATGTCGAAGGTCTTGAGGCGCGAGGCCAGGTACATGAGGGCCACCGCCAGGATGTCTGGTTCCCACTGCAGGCACAGCAGGGTGCACATGCTGAAATCAAATACAGGACAGAACGTGTAGGTAACAGAAAACACCTCAAAGCCGCATACAATACGTCAACACGTAACGCCAATAATGTGAATTTACTATGGGAAGACGAAATAATGGTTGAGCATTCACATTTAGATTAGACAGTACAGTGTCGTGTTAGAAACACCGGCTCTTATCGGATCACTGACTGGTTTTTATCTGTCCGCCACAAAGCCGCTTACAATGTCAATGCGTAATTCAAATAATGTGAATTGATTATGGGAGTACAAAGTAACGACTCAGCATTCACATTTCGATTAGACAGTAGAGTGTCGTGTTGAAAACACTAGCTCCCATCTGATCACCGACTGGTTTTTCATCTGATCACCAAGTTAAGCAAAATTGGGCACCGTCAGTACCTAGGTGTGACCACCTAGGAATATGAGGTGCCATAGACATCTAATACAGGGTTATACTTATAGCCGACCAAATTAGTAGTGAATAGTTGAGTATCGTCAGTATTTGGATGTATGATAACCTGGGAATACAAGCTACCATAGACATCCTGACACAGGTTTTTAGTTGACCAAATTAGTAGCGGATAAAGAATAGTTGAATGTCGTCAGTATTTGGATGTGTTAACAGTTTGGAATACAAGGTATTGTAGACATCCTGATACAGGATTATAACCTACGAAATCAGGAGTGGAAAAGTACCAGGGTCCGCTCATATGTGAAGATTTGTTTTCTTTTTTTGTTCTTGAAGATTTATACTCCCTATAACGGATAAGTCTGAATAGACTTGTTTTCACCATTAGACAGTTTGTCGATAGAAACCCCGAGCCTACACTTTTACCGACCCAAGGGATTTTTAACCTCCCCACCACATAGACATGGTATGAGAGCAACCGGCCTTTGATGACGCTGTAAGTAATACACAGCGGTGGAAATCCAAATTGGCAGAGGTGGGGGGCACAGGGAATCGAACCACCAACCTTCAGATTAGGAGTCCGACCTCGAAAAAAGTAAGACACTCTCACCACTCCGCCACAGAGAACACCACAAAAGATATGGAATTAAAGGCTACTTCAAGGCTTTTCAAGGCTGTTTTTGTTAGGAATTCAAGACTATTTTTATTTGGATTTAGTCCGAAATTGGCATTCGGAATGGAATTCAAGGCTTTTCAAGACTTGCCAGGCCCCATACAGACTTTGAAGTATGCACCGGTGTAAAGATTTCAAATTCCCCCCATATTCAAGTTCCCCCCTGGGAACTTGAAAAGGTTTTCAAATTCCTCCCAGGGGAATTTGAAAACGTTTTCAAATTCCCTCCCTCGTTTTAACTTTCCCTCCCCCCCCCATTTTTGGGGAATTCTCTTTATTTTTGATATTTTTGTTATTTTTCATGACAAATATTATAATATACAGAGAATAGCATAATGGAAATTATTACTAGTACAATAAAACATATTTAACCACAAATGACACAAAAAGTCTCCAAGATGGTTAAGAAAAAAATATTATAGGTCTGAAATTTAAAACGTTTTTTAAAGTTTTTTAAACAATTTTAAATTCCCGAGGGGGGAATTTGAAAATAGGGGGAGGAATCTGAAAACTGTTTTTAAGTTCCCCCCCAGGAATCTGAAAACGTTTTTAATTTCCCCGGAGGGAAGTTAAAAACGTTTTCAGATTCCCAGGGGGGGGAACTTGGGAAGGGGGGGGGGAAGTTGAAATCGTTACACCGGTACAAACCTGTCGTTTATAAATGTCCACGCCATCTGAACCATCGCCTGGATTTTCTCCCGGTCCCCTGCAATGTAAAGCAGAATACATGTGCAAAAATTAATTTGAGTCCATGAATAAACCTTTCATTATGGCATTTCAAAACTATTGTTTTTCTCCTTCAAAAAATGGACGTTTGATAAACAGAAACGACTGTATTTGGCACACTTCCTGAGCATTTTCAAGTCGCCTAATATGATTGTTGTAAATAGAATTTGAGAACAAAATCAATAGAGCAAACTGATCATTGTTGGGCATTTAAGGTTTTTTCAAGGCTTAAATCCAATTTTCTATGCCCTTCTCAAAGTTACGCCCTTTTCAAGACTATCACCAGACGAGATGGCCGAACGAATAGGGCGTCCACTTCCCGTGTGACAGGTGATGGTGTTCCAAACCTCAGCCGATTCAAATCAACGATATAACAATCTATAGATATCGCTATCTGGCATGGGATAGGGCAAGGAGCAGCACAATGGAGAAGATCAATTGTCCGCATTTGAAATGTCCCCTGATTGATCAACGAATCTAACACAACAAAAATATTGAATTCTGGGCCTTTTCAGTTTGTGCGAAGCCTTATACTTATCCTCTTCCGTTTATATATTTAGGCATAATAGCGTATTCACAGATTCGGCCTGTCTATACATGATCCGTTGTAATTATAGTGGTCATGCGGCTAGGACTGACTATACCGAAACGGAGTCCAGAATTGATCAAGTCCATTTTTCAATGCATTTAGTGATGGAGCTTCGACTATTTCGGGTGGAAGCCTATTCCATGTGTTTGCCGCTTTATCAATTAGAAAGTATTTCCTCACTCGCCGCTTGGTGCTGTGATTTTGAAGTCAAGTTTGTGTCCTCTGGTCTCTTTTGTTTACATGGTTAATAGCGGTTAGTGCCAACTCACGGTTGTTCTCATCGTTTCCACGTAGGATCTTGGCGAACCGTAGAAGGTGGCTGTAAGGGTGCTCCACCTGCAGGTCGAACTTGATTGTCTGCAGGAGGATGCGTTCCATTGTCATCACCTCCTCCTGGCAGCAGTCGGGGGAGGCAAGGTATTGATTAATCAGCATAACTTTGTACAGAGTGCCAAAGAATTGTTTAAATATGGTAATATTTGTTGGGGGGAATTTTAATGTAAAATAAATTAGGGATGCGTTGAGGTTCGCTTCTCTACTCATAACCGAGGATGGAAGGATGGATGGAAGGAAAGAAAAGAAACAGAAAGAAAGAAAGAAAGAAGGAAAGAAAGAAGGAAAGAAAGAAGGAAAGAAAGAAAACAGATACAAAAAAGAAGAAACAAACACCAAAGCATCTGTCAGTACAAACATTATTCCCCCAATAACTATGAGTTGAGCATCCGCCCCCCCCCCCCCGTTCTTGTAGGATGTGGGATTCGAAACCCTCTGGTTTGAATCCTAGCCGAGTAAAAAAAAAAATGTCTTAAAAATGTATAATTGTCGCTACCTAGCCTGGCGTTCGGCTTTAATATAATAATCAAGGAGCAGTGGAATGAGAAAGACCAATTGTCTGCAATTGAAATTTCCCTGTGTGCGCTTCGGAGAAATACGGACGTCGCACTAGTCTGTCGGGTGCCTCGAAATTGGCAGCCTCCATAGTGTGAAGCCATTTGCAATTGAAAGAACAGCTCTGATTGGCTGAAACCTGCAGCCATTTTGGAGGCCTTTTTGCCTCCTACCTGAAAAGCGTGATGCCTCGGAGTCAACTCTGAGGCGCATGTTAAATGCAAATTGGCCAACAAGACATCGCGGAGCCATCTCAGAGTCAACTCTGAGCCATACCCTGAACACGGCCCTGGTGGTGGAAGTGTGGACTCATGTGAAGCAGGGATGAAAGTGGTCTCCAGCAGAAGACGCGGAAACGCGGATGGGTATCAGACATGGTGAAATGTCACAGTTCAGAGCCCTTTACACGGTCCAATCAGCACACTCATTTCCTGGGATGCCGACATGGCCAGGCACCCAGCAAAAATGGATGTCATACCCGGCTGTTGCTAATGAGTTCATTTTCCTTATGACCTTTTCCACAAAAGAGCAGTCTGTGCTGAAGCTAGCAACAGCCAGGAGACACAAAAATGAATTGCTGTAAGCAACAACACTTGGGGGAGGACGGAATTCAGGGTCCGTACACATGTGAAGATATGGAATTCAAAGCTATTTCAAGGCTGTTTTTGATAGGAATTCAACACTATTTTCATTTGGATTCCATAAAAAAACAACAATGGCAAATGGTGATTTCAGACTAGTTTAGATCAGTGCCAGTGGGGATAGTTTAATGGAATTGAACGCTTTCCAAGACTAATTACCCAAAATAGGTTAATTTCAAAGCTTTTCATGGCCTTGAAATGGGGCAAATGAAATTCAAGACTGGTCTTCCTCATTCCACTGCTGGTCGATAGAAAGGCCAAGCCTACACTTTTACCAACCCAAGGGATTTTTAACCTCCCACACCACATAGACATGGTATGAGAGCAACCGGCCTTTGATGACACTGTAAGTTATACACAGCGGTGGAAATCCAGATTGGTAGAGCTGGGGGCATGGGGAATCGAACCGCCGACCCTCAGATTAGGAGTTCGACCTAGAAAAAAGTCAGATACTCCCCTCCCCGTATGGACCATGGAAATGTTCTAAACACAAGACAACAGCGAAGAAAGCCCTACCCGTGGGTCCTCTCCGAACGAAGCAAACTGTTGGTCTGTCAGCATACCACGAGCAACTTTGATGATGTCCTTGCATTTTTTCGGGGTTTCCTCAACTTTACCCGCAAGAAACAGGCAACATGATGCAGTCACCTGCAAAATAGAAACAGTAACTTAGATTGATTGATTGATTGCAAGACAGTAATTTATGCGCTCATAAATAACACAATAAAAGGGCTGTAACATGACAAATCCACTTTACTTATTCACAATTATTATGTTCAAATACGACTACAGTAAAACCATTGTAAATCGACTGACCATGGGACCAACTTTAAACGGTCCATTTATGGAGGTGGTCGGATATGGGAGGTTTTTTTAATCATTACAATGGTATTGCATGGGCGATCGTTTGGGATGCAAATAAAGCGATCGATATAGGGAAGTGGTCGGTTAGAGAGATCTTACTGTAAAGCTGAAAACAACCTATTCTCTTATTAGTGTTATTTAGGAGACTTTACTAGGAGTCCAGGGCACCAGCACCATGACCTGATACCCCACTCAGTCACATTATCATGACACTGAGCCAACCAGTCCTTGCCCTATCCTAGTAATGCCAAGCGCCTGACTAGGAAGCGACAAGTATAAATTTTAACGTCATTGGTTTGACTAGACCAGGGTTCGAACCCATGCACCCATGGGTTCAGATCCCCGAGCTCCCAAAACGGGATACGGATGCTCAACTCATTCGGCCATCCCATCTGATCTCAGATTTATCATTAGTTTGACTCGACCAGAGTTTGAACCCATGGATTCGAATCCCATGATCTACCAAAACACGAGACGGAAGCTCAACTCATTCGGGCATCCCATCTGGTTATTCATGTAACTTGTAAGTCGTCGTCGTCATCATCATCATCATGTCGGTCGCGATGCGACAAAGACTGCTTTCATTACTTGACTGCCACTCTCCATTTAGCTCTCTGCTGTGAGAGTTGCGCCCATGAGTCGGTCTTAATGTCTCTCAGCTTCAGGTCTCTCTTGATGGTATCCTTGAACCGGAGACGAGGGCGCCCTCTCTTTCTGAAGACAGTTGAGAATAGAGGATCTGCTTTGGTAGCCTGTCTGATGACATCCTCATGAGGTGTCCAGTCCACCAGAGATTCTTTTTGATCAGAAGATCTTCCGTAGAGGGCAGCCCCATCCGTTCGAGTATTTCCTTATTTGTTACTTTGTCCTTCCAGGTTAGCCTCATGATTGAACGCAGATGTCGCATCATGAAGGCTTGTCTGTACACTGTCCAGGCCTCGGCTCCGTATAGTAGGGTGGATAGTACGATTGTACATTTCATGAAAGCTGCCTGCAAAAGTGTTGACGTGCTGCTGGCTTTTGCAAGTTACCAGCGGCACTTTCTCGGGGAGCAAATAGAGGTTTCACACTGGCAAGAACATGTCAAGACAGGCGCAAAACTATTTGTCCCCGCAGTGGCTGGTCGGGAGATGTTGTGAGTTCCATACACCAACCGCCCTTAATGCTGCCACAGTGACATGGTTTTCTGTTTAGGGTTTGCTCCCTTAGCCTTCGGTTCTGTCAAGAACCTGTACCACAAGGCAGTGGTTTACAACTCTGCAGGGCAGGGGCGTTAAACTATCTGAGGTATTGCTATACCTGCAATATAACTTGTAAGTAATACATGGTAAAACCACATTAGCAGACTTCTATGTTAAACAGACCACTTCTGTGACAAATACAGTATGCGTATACAGTTTATTAATCAACAGATATTGTGTATTTTGTATAAAAAATTAATAACATTTTAATTTTTTTTAAAGTAGTGACAAAAATACTACTCACGTGCCGATTGAATTCCTTAAAGGATTGGAATAAATAGAATCTGTGAAAGTAGACAACTCCAGTGGCACAGGTCTCATAGCGACTGATTGGAGGTCAAGGACGAGTATTTATTACAAGGTATAGTAATAGAATCAGTGATAGAATTAAGCAATAATTGTCACATGTCCATCGGACAAGTCTGGGGTGATTTCCACTTGTCTGTCTGAATTTTCACTTGTCCCAAACAACCGGACAAGCTCTTATTTCGATTATATCATGAATATATGTTATATATACAGAGAAATAAGCCAAAATTGCCACATGTCCATCGGACAAGCTTGGTGTGATTTTCACTTGTCGGTTTGAATTTTCACTAGTCCCGGACAAGCTCTTATTTCGAACACTGTAGAACTATAGATAAACTATATTAGAAAAATCAGATGACAGAATATTAAAATAATGCAGAAAAACAAATTACAAAAATAAATTCACAGAATTCATTGAAATATTTGTTGGTTACATGTATGGATGAAAATTGTCTCCAACCAAAAAAGCAGCGGAAATGAGGCGGAGATCTTGGTATCACCTAGCGGTTCCAACAGAATGTTGAATTTCCGTTAAAATGCGGATATTCCCCCATAGGATTAGCGCTGTCACTGGTGTCAGTGACAGGGGATCGCGGAAAAATGCCAAAGTCAGGGCCGCGTTCAGGGTGCGTCTCGGAGATGTCTCAGCGATGCTTTTTGGCTTATTTCCGCTCAGGGTGCGTCTCGGAGACGCCTCCTATTTCAGACAGATGAAAAGTGCCTCGAAAATGGCCGCTGTATTCAGTGGTTTCAGCCAATCATAGCGCAGCTTTTCCATTGGAAATGGCCACCGCCTATGGGGGCAGCCATTTTCGAGACAACAAACTGCTTTTGCTGTTCAGACTAGCGTGACGTCAGGGCTATCTTCGGGGCGCCGCTGAGACGGACCTTGAACGCGTCCCTGGTTCCAACTGTCCTTGTTTTGACTATATTATCCTCGATGCCCAAGCCTTTATTGGTTTAAACAAAAAATTGTTTTAGCAACATCTACGGTCATATAAGAATGGGATTCGGAAGAACCAATTGCTGTCATATACATATATTGGCATTTTGGGAACGTTCATCAGTGTATATAAACAAAGTCTGGAAATCCAAGAAAACGCAGAGCTCTTCCATCCCTGCATATGTAATTTAAATCAATAAATGAAAAGGATACAGTCCCATTTTCTCTCCACAGTCGAGTATAAATCGAGGACCTTCCTTTCGGTAGCGCGCTACGACTTTAGCATCAAGCCCATGGTGGGACATCTCATCAAGTTCCCGTCTGTCATAATACCAGCACGGCATCTGGAAACAGAATATATTAAACAAAACTAAATTATAACTACCGTGCTTAGATAAAAGTGTTTGTTTGTTGTTGTTTTACGTCCTAGGCAATATCTAAGGTCATATCAGGCCGGGTACCGACTTGTGACAGTGCACATTCATCAGTCTCATGGCGACTTTATAAATTATAGGACTGGTTGTTGATGTTGACTGGCCATTGGAAAAATAGGAGACAAGCTCTTACTTATTAGCACACTACCTCTCTTTGAACGTTGTGTGCTACAAGTGAGTGTGTCAGAACCAAAAATAACTGCTTTCACAGTAAAGTAGAGATCACTAGCTTTAGCTTTGTATCCATTCTGGCTGTCTTCGGGCGTGTGGAAAATAATAATGCCGGTTTGACAACTTTGGAAAGATCATAAAAGCCGATTTTACCAAATATTTTTCTTTAAAAAATTATATTACATAGAAAAATTCTTTCTCTACAAAACTGTGTAGATCATTAACCACCATTAAGCACTCACTCTCAGCAATTTTGAATTAACCATAATTAGAGCAAGCACATTTTTTAAAAAGGTTTTTTTTCCCCATGTGGATATAGCTTAAAGACAATTATATGTTTGCATTCTGATCACTTTGGGACAAAAATAAGTCAATATCTCAAATAGAACCAGAGATATTAACTATTTTAAGATTTAAAAAAATAAAGGATGGCTAGTGAAAATCACATAATCTGCCATGTTTGATGTAAAATTGCTCAACAAATATTTATTTGTAGGACCTGAAAAAAATCGAGATAAGAATTTGTACTAGAAATAATAAGTTTAAAAAAATAATGATGTGATTAAAATGTAATTTGCCATCAGCAAGCAGCCTAAAACATCAGGATTTAAGCATTTGCAGAGTCAGGGCAGGGACTAATAAACCAATTTATCATTATTATACCGACCCACCCAGGGGGGGGGGGGAGGCTAATGACTAACACATGTGTATTCACATAAATAATACCCATAATATGAATAAGCATTGTCCTCACAAGTTGTTGCTAAAGTTTTGTAAGTAAACACAGTTGATGTAAACTGCCCAGAACCTCCCAGAACACAAGAAGACTCTGTTTGACTGCACCTGCATGCATTCACAACATGGATGGGGAGGGTGCTCGTAATCCAAGATGGCTGGCCACTGATCACTGACTGCTGACGTTACGTGCACTCCCTCTATAATGTAGTGGGGGAATCCCTTTACAGCTTGGTTTTAAAATATTTCAATTTGGTCAAGTTTTGCTATTCCAATAACAACTTCAAAAGCTTTACTCAATTTTCCTCTTGTTTTATTATTGAAGGAGTTTTAATTTTGTTGGCACATACCTACTTGAAGCTAGTAAAGAAGATGTAGGAGTCAATGGCCAATGCCAATGCGATCTATACTTGTTATCATTATCAATCAATCAATCAATAGGATACAGCTATAATACCGACCCACCCACGGGGAGGCTAAGGACTAACACGTGTACATATATGCATAAACAATACCTGTATTCATAGAGGTGGGAAATGAAATCACCAAAATACAGCAAACGGAAACGGAAATAGCCCTGTATGGGTGCCGCCATTTATAAACTTGTGTTGAATAACAGAATAATCCAAATCCAGCAAACGGAAATCGCTGATCAAACTTTGGTACGCAGCAAGCAGGGTGGACGACAGCGATTGGCCTAATGCCTTAATGATGCTCTGCCGCAGAGTAGCACAAGCCAAGTCGCGGAACAACTACACTGGTCCCTCGCTACAGATCTTCCATATATGGTGTGATGACGTCACTGGGACCAGTGTATGTGTTCCTCCACACTACTCTGCAGTGGATCTGTCAAGGCATTAAGTCCATAGGCGTTATTCGGGGTCAGCTATTGGTTAATAATATATCAAAACAAATGACCGCTGCCATAGAATTTGCCGATACGCGCAGTTCAAAACTTAGATTTTAGTCAAAATTAAAAGAAATAAAGAACAATTTGGCATAGACATGGATGCACAAATGAAATATTAATACCGACACACCCCCTGGGGAGGCTAAGGACCAACACATGTACATATATATGCATAAACAATACCTGTATTCATAGAGGTGGACAATGAAATAACCAAAATCCAGGAAACGGAAATAGCCCTCTATGGGCGCCGCCATTTGTAAACTTGGGTTGAATAATCGAGAAATCAAAATCCAGTAAACGGAAATAGATCGTCGAACTACACTACGCAGCAAGCAAGGTGGGCGGCAGCAATTGGCCTAACGCCTAAATGATGCACCGCTGCAGAGTAGCACAAGCCAAGTTGCAGAACAACTACACTGGTCCCTCATGACAGACCTTCCATATATGGTGCGATGACATCACTGGGACCAGTGTATGTGTTTCTCAGTGCTACTCTGAGTGAGGCTGTCAATGCATTAAGTCCATAGGCACAATTGAGGTATTCGGGGTCAGCGATTGGTTAATAATATATCAAAACAAATGCCCGCTTTCATAGAATTTGCCGATATGCGCAGTTCAAAACTTTCATTTTATTCAAAATTAAAAGAAACAAAGAACAATTTGGCATAAACATGGATGCAAAAAAATATCTGGGCAAATTAGGCTAGGAAAGCCCCACTAAGCTGCACTGCAAAGGGGCATGTGATATGTCACGGCCCACCAGAGGGATGCCCAATGGAAGGTAATCATGCCAAGAATAGCCAGATAACACATCACACAGCTACGTACAAGCCTATGATATGTATATGTAAATAGGAGTAGGCTAGTCTAGTAATAAGAGTAGAACAAAATAAAATACATATATGCCAAGAAAATTTAAAAAAACTAACATAGGCTACTAACCATACCAACCAATTATCTATCTGCTACTTGAATGCAGGCAATCAAATAACTTATCAGCAGCTGCTGTGTGGTAAGATAACACCAACACTACAACTAGCCAGCATTGAAAACAAGCCTGGGTACCCGGGCTTATATGCTATGGACAGTATAAATACCACCTCAATAACAAAATTATAAAAAATTGTAAATGCACAAATGCAATATTAATAGTTTATTCCGCGGAAAGAACGGCCGTATTCGATTATCACGACTGTGACTCGGATCACCCGAGTTGCTAGAATTTCAAATCGAACACGGCGAGTGGAGTAAAGAAATACACGCGCCATCATAAAATACTTTGCTATAGTTATGTCAGGGGGTCGGTCTTAAGCATTGGTTATTCATATTAGTTTATTCCGCGGAAACGACGGCCGTATTCGGGTCACCCAAGTTGAGAGAATTTCAAATCGAACACCGCGAGTGGAGTAAAAAAATACAAGCGCAATCATAAAATACTTTGCTGTAGTTATATCGGGGGGTCGGTCCTAAGCATTGCTTATTCATATTAGGCCTTGCCCTTGGACCTGTTAGCCGCTCTTAATTATTAGAAATCGAGACAGTTCTTCAGATGCTGTGGACTATATTTATAGCAACTGTCACTGGCTCCAAGATATACGTAATGCTTGACCAGTCCAGTATGCATCCAGTCTGGTCTTGAAACAGTTCACAGACTCTGCTCCTATTGTTGCGGTTTCCCAGGGACACCAGTTTGCGAGGGACACATCGCTTCTGCACATGCGTCAAAATCTAACAGCATCGTCACTAACCTTATAAATTTAATATAATGTTTTTGGTAAGGATGTTTTCTATATGTGTAGTAAACGATTTGTTTCTAGTGTGTGTTACTTGAGCGATATTTGACGTCTTCTGTATTTTTCTGTAATGAACATTGCTCAGACATTGACAATGCCTTGAGTTGGACGGTATGCGCAGTGAAAAACATTAGTTTTATTCAAAATTAATAGAATTCAAGAAACCTAACCATATAAATTTAATATAGTCTTTATGGTAAAGATGTTTTCTATATGTGTACCAAGCGATTTGTTTCTAGATGGTGTAATTTGGGACATATTTGACTTCTTCTGTATGAAGATTTGCTCACGGCCGTTAACAATGCATTGGAATGGAAGTGTCCCTGGCAAACTGGTGTCCCTCGGAATCCGCAACACCGGCTCTATAGCTGCGTTTACACGGGCAAAAAGTAAAACGATCTAGGCAAAGCGTTTTACCTGAATCGATTTAGTGGCACGTTTACACGCACTGAGTTTGAAGGTGGAAATCAAAATCTGCACATGAGCAAGTCCATACGAACCAGCGCCAGTTTCAGTTAGTCAACGTCTCCAGTAGAGAGTGGGTTCGACCTAGATCTGTATGGACTGAATCGTATTGGTTTGGAATGGTCAAAACTTCTGCTGGGCAGTGAAACCCTAAAAATAAATGATGAAAAAAATATCTGTGGACAGTTAGCGGTTTCATAGACTAAATTCTATAATATGTGCTCTAAAACAGTTCCTGTAAACCACCTCCCGAGGTGGTATACATGAAACATTTCAGGTGAAACGTTTCAGCCCTAAAATGCATCAGCGGCGCGTTTACACAGGCAAATATGTAAACCGATCTAGGCAACTGGTTCTACCTAAGGCGTTTTAACTCGCCCGTGTAAACGCAGCTTATGACTCGTATGATTATGAGTATAACTATGAGTATGACACTCTCCGACTCCGGTGTCGCAGTTTCAGCGCCCGGTCAGTTTCCACTGCCCGTATAGACTCAAACTCAAGGCATTGTCAATGGTCGTGAGCAATCTTCATACAGAAAATACAGCAAAAGTGAAATATCTCTAAAACTACACCACCTATTAACAAATCGCTTGGTACACATATAGAAAACATATTTACCAAAAAGACTGTATTAAATTTATAAGGTTAGGGTTCTTGATTAGTATTAATTTTGAATAAAACTAAGGTTTTGCACTGCGCATACTGTCAAACTCAAGGCATTGTCAATGGTCGCTAGCAATCTTCATACAGAAAATACAGGAAAAGTGATATATCTCTAAAACCACACCACCTAGAAACAAATCGCTTTGTACACATGTAGAAAACATCTTTACCAAAAACATTATATTAAATTTATAAGGTGAGTGACGATGATGTTAGATTTTGACGCATGCGCATGAAACTGACAGGCAGCTGTCTGAGCTGAAACTGACCGGGCGCTGAAACTGCGACACCGGCAAGTCAGTCATTCCACAGGTTTATGATCCTTTATAGATACAGTCAAACAGTAAATGTCCTTACCTTTAACGATACCTGGGAAGAACGCTAGGTAAATTGCGAAGATGACCCAGCTTAATCAGGCTTTTTCTTTTCATTTGCAGAGTAATACCCATACAATTCGCACTTGTCTCTGGGTTGAGTGTTGACGCGATTAGTGGCAGTGTGGAGTTTCGACTGCGTTATACGCACGATCCGGTGGCTGTTATCGTACGAGTAGAAATACTTATATGCACAATAAGGTTGTGGTGCAGATAGTCTTCTATATACTTTATTATAGATAAAGACATTGCTAGGCCTACTGTGTAATCATTAATGTCGCTTTGGCAAAATTAATAAATAGTAGTTCTTGTTCACGCTAAGAGTCATTTATCTAATTCAGCCATTTCACTGTATTGAATTACATAGCAAATATTAGATGAAACCAGACGGGATGGCCGAATGAGTTAGAGCGTCCGTCTCCCGTGGTGGTAGATCGTGGGGTCGTGGGTTCGAGTCCCGATCGAGTCAAACCAATGACTTTAAAATTGATACTTGTTGCTTCCTAGCCAGGCGCTCGGCATTATTAGGATAGGGCAAGGACTGGTGTGCTCAGTGTCAGGATAATGTGACCGAGTGGGATATCAGAATATGGTGCTGTCGGCCTGGTTTCCCAGTGGGACAGCACTATAAAGTCACCATGAGTGCGCACTGTCACAAGTCGGTACCCGTCCTGATATGACCTTAGATGTTGCTAGGACGTAAAACAACAACAAACAATATTAGATGAAAGATTCACCCAGTACCACTACTTGTAGTACTGGAAGTACGGGGTGAATCTTTTATCTAAGCAAATATTAGTTATTGCATATAAACTAGGATATTACTAATCATAAAATTTTGGAAGCCTTCGACAGATAAGCACATTTGTAGGCCTACTGACAATATATATTTTTTGTGTGATGGGTGTATTTATGCTGCCCATAACGGTTACGTCTAATAACTTGTTTTCGCCGCTAGACAGTAGGGCCTAATAGTCTTGTGACTCCCCTTCTTTTTATCACGTTCAGTTGCTGTGTAGCTAACTACTGCATGCATTCTTTCTCTGTTTGTAAGCATTCTCCCACATCCCCAAACCTCTGTGAGTTTGTTCATTCTACATCGGTTGTTTGGTTACCAATAGTTAATTTCTCTGAATGTCTTCACCTTGCTGTGTTAGTGGTCATTAGGTTTTGATTTTAAGTTTAAAGTTGACCTTTTGTATGTAAAACTTTGCTTGAATTATCTGTGTATGTTCTATTTATTTATTTATTTATCTATCTTTCTTTTTCATTTTTAATTAATTTTATTTGTTGTTGTCATTAGTCTAGCAGTGCATTTAGCTGGCTTTTGATTAATGTTTTATATGTTTCTATTGTCCCTGTACTTCTTTCTTCTACTCCCAGTGTATTCCATTCCCTTGCCTCCTTCTACTCGGTACTCCTCTCATATGATCTGTTTTTGGCTCTGTTTCTTATCAGGCTGGGGCCATTACTACCTCTTGTTGCCTTTTTTGTTACCTGCACCCTCCCAGGCTTTCTTGTCTCCCTGAATGCTGCTATTTTAAGATTTGCTTTTCTCTGGAGATAATCAGTTGGGTGTCTATGTTCCACCTTCAGACATATCTTAAGTGCTCTATTTTGTAGTCTTTGTAGTTTACCCAACATATTTTTGTTATCCCCTATATATATTACATCACCATAGTCGAAGTATGGTAGTATCATACCGTTATAGATTTCAATAGCCATATTTGTAGTTAGGTATTTTCTGGTATTCGCTAATATCCACATACCTGCCTTCTTGATAACTTTGGGGGGGGGGGGGGGTAAAGTATTTATTCATCTGAGTGTGACATTTGTCAGCGCCGGAGCACTGGTCTTCCAGCCATCTTACTATTGGAATTGACATTCTAACTTATTTTATGTTATCACTGTAGTTTAGTTTCCTATCAAGATTCATCCCTATATAGGGCAAGGAGCAGTGGAATGAGGAAGACCAATCGCCTGTGACTGAAATTTCCCCTGCTTAAACAACTAATGTACCAAAAAGAAAAATGTTTCATTAATATGGCATTTGTGTCTTACAGAGTTTTCTATATAATTTAAGAAATATTGTAAGCAATATATGCACAAGTAATGAAAATACAGTATTTACCCAGCCTTCGGACACGTTTTCTAATGGGTTGGTTCAGCAACCCTGTCCCGAGACAGTGCTGTGGAGAAACTAAATTTCAAATAATATATGTCAGTATTTCTGTAGCTGATTGGTAGAATATAACCAGAGGTTGGACGTTGCTTCCATCGAGTAATGTCATGCCCTCGCCATACTAGGCGTCACAAGCCCTTCGATTAGGCCAAATAATAAAAATGTTGGTGATCGTCCTTAAATTTTGGAATAAAAAGCTGGGTCGGGTGGGCGGTTTTTATTTTATTTTGTTCCCATTTCACTCTCGACCCTGCTCCCTTTCTAGTTCCCTCCACATCACCCCTCATATCCCTCTCCATTCATTTCCCCCACTGACACTGCCATGACCATTCCCGACTCTTCACTCCCCTTTCTATTTCTCACTCCACCCACCCCACTCCCCTTTCTATTTCTCACTCCACCCACCCTCTCCATTTAACAGTTTAGACAAATCAAGGGTGAGCGATCTTTCAGGCACGGCTGGGGACGATCAGCAATTTCTTAAATTTTATTTGGCTTTAAATATACTGAAATCGGCGCTTGACACCTTGTGTCGGAGTATTTTGGCATCGGTTGTCTATACAGTTCATCAAGTACGGAACCCTTATTCAATAAGCTGGCTCTGGTACACCCTGGTCAGAACGAACATCCCCCATCCAGTCGGCCTTCCTCCTTCTACCCAAGTCGCCGTCAACCGCTTCAGGACTGGCTACCGCGGTTGGATTGATGTCCCCAACCTCCAGCGCTGTCCCTGCGGCACTAAGATCTTCAATGTGGCCCACATACTCACCTCATGTGGCGCCGTTGACAGATCTGCCATCAGTGACTTCATGGAGGACGCTGACCGCCAACTCAGCGACAATAGCTAGGGCCGCTCTGGCTACCCTTTCCAGGATTTCCAAGTCATCCTGGAACGCACTTGCTCGCTTCTACCGCCAGAACGCAGACATCATCAACACTGTCGGTTGCCCAGACCATGACACCGAGGACTAGCAGGCCCCACCTCATCGCCATAACTGACACTACCAACTAACCACTAATTTTCACTAACAACTAACAGGTAACCCCACCCACTGCCTAACTAATCCCATCCTCACTTCACTTCTTCCTCTGGCCTTGGCCGGACTTACTGTGCATACCGGTGAATCTGGAGGGACTGAAGTTTGGATCCTGGTCGAGTCAAACCAATGACTATAAAATAGGTACCTGTTGCTGCTCGGCGCTTGGCATTATGAGATCAGGACAAGGACTGGGCGCACAGTGTCAGGATAATGTGACTGTGTGGGACATCGGGTCATGGTGCCGGCGGCCTGATTTCCTAGAGGGGCAGCACTATAAAGTCACAATGAGTGTGCGCTGTCACAAGTCGGTGCACGTCCTGGTATGGCCTAGGGTCTTACTGGGGCGTAAAACTACACCAACCACCCATCCTCCCCCGGGCCTCTCAGAGGACTGTGGTTGGGCTCTTAGGCTGCCCTTTTCCTTCCTTCCTCCCCCCCCCCCCACCCCCACCACCACCATCCCCCACCACCACCCCCCTTATTTCCTCAGATCACTACCCATCCGGAAGGCAACTCCCGACCACATTGGACTGCTTTCAGCGGTGCCAATTTAGTGCTGCAGATTTGCAGCCTTCAGCGCACCAATGCGACTGAAAACTCCACCAAAACAAACTATACAGTTCATTTAAGTAAATAACCTATTTACACGATAATATCGTGCACAACACGTAGTAATAAAAATAGACGTACGTATAGCCATTACCAGCATCCTTGAACTCTAGTTCCAGCATCAACTGTTTTCTCAGTACAATTTGTCTGTTGGATATGTGTTGATCACTTTAGAGAATGACTCATGAATTGCCGGTAACAAGTTACTCGGGTAATCTGCAGATACGAATACATATATCGTTTGTTTTATGCAATGATAATTGATTTGATTTAGTTTCACATATGATGTATATCATGTAAACTAGAATTGAACACATCGAAATATGTACTCAAATATTATATATAAATACATATATCGATATTTTATATTAGTTTACTTCATGCTCATGCTCATAGAAATACATGCTTATGCTGCAGACTAACAAATGGCGGCATCTTTTACAGAACTCTAAAAGCAGAAGCAACTATTTAAATGCGCGTAATTTCAGGATCGGTTAAGCCTTACATATAATGTAGGTACTCTTTCGATGTCAACATGTGTAAGGTTCAGCTGGCCCAAATATATTATAAGAATATATGCTCAGCTGCACGTAACTTGGTGATGACTGGTGTGGTGGTAGCATCCTTCAATCAATGTGAATGTCTATCTCTTCTTTACTAACCTAATTTAGGTGTTTGTTTGGAGCATCTTTTGTTCATTTTTGAACGCGCCCGATACACTTTCTGACTTAGCCTATGATTACCTTTTGGTTGGATTAAAATTTCATAGACATATAGTAACTATGACGCTCATGTTTAATTAATATACCATTGAATTTACATGACGGTCCAAGTCCATTACGGTTACCTTGCACTAAAATAGGCTAACTAATATGAATAAGCTATGCCTATGGCTTATGCTTAGGACCGACCCCCGATATAACTAACTATGCGCATGTATTTTTTTACTCCACTCGATTTCGGGTGATCAGAGTCGCGGTCGTGATAATCGAATACGGCCGTCGTTTCCGCGGAATATAGGGTATTCACGTGATGTCACGAACCGGAATGCGCGGCCATTGGTGCGATATCAACCAGTAAAACATCCCATAGAGTTTTGCGGCTTATGCTTAGGACCGACCCCCGATATAACTAACTATGCGCATGTATTTTTTTACTCCACTCGATTTCGGGTGATCAGAGTCGCGGTCGTGATAATCGAATACGGCCGTCGTTTCCGCGGAATATAGGGTATTCACGTGACGACACGAACCGGATGCGCGGCCATTGTGGCGATATCAACCAGTAAACATCCCATAGAGTTTGCCTGTACGCGCAGTGGAAAATGTATATTTCATTCAAAATTAATAGAATTCCGGAACCCTAACCTTATAAATTTAATATAATCTATTCATTGAATATGTTTTCTATATGTGTACCAAGTGATTTGTTTCTAGGTGGTGTGGTTTTACAGATATTTCACTTTTTCTGTATGAAGATTGCTCACGGCCATTGACAATGCACTGGCACTGACACTCAGAATATCCCAACTTTCACTATTATCTCTGTTTTTAATACTTTCAGCGTAAATTGCTCTTAGGTTACATTAAATACTTCAGATCTTCCTCTTCAATCGCGCATTAAGATATTTTTAATCGATCCAATGAAAGCTTTTAAATTTATTTTACAAAAATAAATGCTCCACATAGACATAGCATTGCTGTATTTTACCCTTCGCGGGCAGTTTGCCGGTACGCGCAGTGCAAAACGTCAGTTTTATTCAAAATTAAAAGAAATCCAGAACCCTAACCGTATCAATTTAATATAATCTATTTGGTAAACATGTTTTCTATATGTATTCCAATCAGTTTGTTTCTAGGTGTTGTAATTTTATATATATATTTAACTTTTTCTGTCTGAAGATTGCTCATAGCCATTGAGTTTGCAGTGTGACAGTGTGTTATTATTGTGGTTACTATCGCCACAATGGCCGCACTTCCGGTTTGCGTGACGTCGGTGCATACCCTATATTAACTATTAATATTTCATTTGTGCATCCATGTTTATGCCAAATTGTTCTTTATTTCTTTTAATTTTGAATAAAATCAAAGTTTTGAACTGTGCATATCGGCAAATTCTATGGCAGCGGGCATTTGTTTTGATATATTATTAAACAATCGCTGACCCCGAATAGTGTCAATTGGGTCTATGCACTTAATGCCTTGACAACCTTGCTGCAGAGTAGTGCGGAGGAACAGGTACACTGGTCCCAGTGACCTCATACCTTTCTAGCGGAAACAAGTTCAAACGAGTTCAGCTGTGGCTGGTTGGGTCGCACCGTGGCTGGTTGGGTCGCTCCGTATAGCGCTGAATATGCTTATGCCATATATGGAAGGTCTGTAGCGAGGGACCAGTGTAGCATCATTAAGGCGTCAGGCCAATCGCTGTCGTCCACCATTTGCTGCGGACAGTGTTTGCTTGGATTTAAATAGGGTCATCCTTCATCCCTACTGGAAGTGAATATTTTATCTAAAATAGACTAGCATGAATGTTAAATACACATTTAGTTTCTTTCAGTCTAAGTAAATAGACTTGCTTGCTTTCAAAGGAATTTATCCTAACGTTCAAATTCAAGTGTGTTTGTTCTAAAATTCTAATCATTTAATGCGCATTCTTTTCATATCGAATTTGATTACAGTTGCAAGGTCTGAGTGGGGGTGGGTTTACAGCGCAGAAATGGTTGCATAGATAAATAAGGTGATATATTAACCATGTCAAATTGCTTAGCGTGAGGCGAGAGGTGGTTACATACGTAAATATATGGGTCTACTCTTTATAAAGCAATAAATTTGCAGACAGAAGTTTGACGAGCTATTTCCGTCTCCGTTTGCTGGATTTTGATTTCTCAGTTATTCAACACGAGTTTACAAATGGCGGCACCCATAGAGGGCTATTTCGGTTTCCGTTTGCTGGATTTTGGCGGTTTCATTTTCTACCTCTATGAGTAGGAGTATTGTTTATGTGTATATATATATCTACATGCGTTAGTCCTAAGCCTCCCCAGAGGGTGGGTCGGTATAAAATAATCATTAACGTGTCATCCAATCCACCGCGTTGTAGGTATGTTGACATCCATGTGAGGCGTCGCCGCCGTGTTGTCCCCGATCGCTGTGATTGGGAGTGCGCAAACGGGTCTCGACATGTCTACCAAAATCGCTTCTCATTGGCTAACTGATGGTGGTATCGGGAATCACGATCGCCACATATAAAGGAAAGCTTTCTGAATGTCTTCGACTTTGTTTTCGAATTTTGCATTTCTGATGATTTGTTCGTTCGTGACACAATTTTAAACATTTGCACTCATTTTTGGATGCTCAAATCAGTTCAAAATCACTTTGGCCATAAATAAAAAATATATGGCCCAAATTATTAATGTCTTGTCTCACATGATGCCAAATATTATCAAGATCCTATATGTCGAAAGTGGTTAATTTTGAATCGGAAAGTATCATGGGTTGCATGACTTTGGCACTATAGTGACAGGCGTGACTTTGGCACTATAGTGACAGGCACTCATTTTCGGTTCAAAATCAGTTCAAAATCACTTTGGGGATAAATAAAAAATATGTAGCCCAAATTATTAAGGTCTTTTCTCACATTATACCAAATATTATCACGATCCTATACGTCGAAAGTGGTTAATTTTGAATCGGAAAGTGACATGGTTGTCATCCATGCACACCAACTAGGTACGTGCACGCCCGCTCGCTACACAACAGCCGTTTTCTGCCAAATATCATTATCTGTCCCCACAAAAAGTGAAATATCTGTAAAACCACACAAATTAGAAAAAAAACGCTTGGCACACATATAGAAAACATATTCAACGAAGAGATTATATTAAATTTAGAAGGTTACGGTTCTGTATTTCTATTTTGTGGGAGAAATCATGCAAAAATCTTGGAAATATCATGAAAGGTCACACCCATTCCCTTTGTTTCAGTCTAATTAAAGGACAAAAAAACATGCAATTTAAAATAAATAAAAAATCATAACTTTCTTAATACTAAACCAATATGCATGATCTTTGTGTTATTTAAAAGCATTTGTTTGGCTCTTTACAATGGTATGAGTATCATTTCTATATGGTAAATTAAAAAAAATTTCCAATATACCTACGTGTTGCTCCTGAACTGCAGCAGCCCTACTCCACATGTTTACATATGATATGGGTCATTCTCAGAAGTTGTGTACCAATACTCATTATACTGTGACATCAGTACCACAAAATCAAAACGCTGTCAAAGTCCTATATAAGCTTCCTCAATGTAGGTATGTGACAACAAATTTCAAAGTCAACATATTCCAACATAAAATATATCATTGCAAAGGTATTGGAAAGACCTCTCTAATGATACCTAAATAATCATCCTAAAGGAAGTTGTGACACTTTATCAAGCGTTTTTTGTGGGTAATTTTCGTCCATTGTTTCAATGGAAAACTAGTTGAATTCTGTGACCCATCTCATGACTCATGAGTTTTGGCTTCGTGGCGATCGGCGGTATTCGCACAGACATAGCTACATTGTAAGCAAAAGTTAAAGTGCTGCGGATCAAATAACTCTCTTGGCAATCTATCAAACATCCTTAGAATTTCACAACATGTAGAGAACTAATAAAGGAACAATATTTGCATAGTTTGATAGGCTATTTTAATCACCTTTGAGTGATTTGATGAAGATTTTGTTGAGAAAAGTAAAACTTGAAATTCAACCATCAACTTTTGAAACTAATACTGGTCGCATTGAAACAATTAAAAAATGAGGATGTAGATAAATATGTGCTCTATGTCATGAAACAAAAAGTTAAATTGTAGCTAGAAAACCCTCCTTTTGGTGACCTGAAAGGTAACGCCTAGTGCAATGCAGCTACACGCAGCGGAATGGGGCTAGTGTTATCGTCATTGTCGAACCTCTTCGCGGCGATCGGCGGTATTCGTACATATCTACTCAATGTGTATGTCCTTTTTGCATCTCAATAATTGAAAATAAACATATTCTGACATCTTTAAGTAGGTCAAATGATTATGATGCTCACACCCAGTATTAGTAAATAGCAGTATAGCATGGAAACCAATCTGAATCCAAAATCAAATATTTTCCACACAAAGCTTGACATTTTTAGGACATTTCACATGCCTCTTGCTTTATAAATAGTAGACCCATATATTTACGTATGTAACCACCTCTCGCCTCACGCTAAGCAATTTGACATGGTTAATATATCACCTTATTTATCTATGCAACCATTTCTGCGCTGTAAACCCACCCCCACTCAGACCTTGCAACTGTAATCAAATTCGATATGAAAAGAATGCGCATTAAATGATTAGAATTTTAGAACAAACACACACTTGAATTTGAACGTTAGGATAAATTCCTTTGAAAGCAAGCAAGTCTATTTACTTAGACTGAAAGAAACTAAATGTGTATTTAACATTCATGCTAGTCTATTTTAGATAAAATATTCACTTCCAGTAGGGATGAAGGATGACCCTATTTAAATCCAAGCAAACACTGTTTTAAGAGTCCACTCGTGTTGTAAACAACCTGTTGCTATGCCTCTGATATTTGTTTACTTTGGTTCTAGCAGCATTGTGCATCTGTTTTGCTGTAAAGTTACTGAACTGGAAGAGAATGTGATTTTACCAAAGGGACCGGCTATTCGCACATCAGCTGTGTGAATAGCGCTATGTGGTTTCCTTATTTGCACAGCGGCAGACAACCAATCTAAGCACCTGATTCACTGTGGGGGGAAGGGGGGGGGGGGATGCCTAGCGGCCACGATCGGTACTGGCACCTGGCACCTGACTAGTCACTAGAGGGAGGGGGGAGGAATACCTGTCAAGTCTCCCGATTTGGGCTTCATTTATATATAATGGGTCGTTCTCAGAAGTTGTGTACCAATACTGTGCCATCTGTACCACAAAATCAAAATGCTGTCAAAGTCCTATATACAAGTTTCCTCAATGTATATGTCCCCTTTGCATCTGAATAATTGAAAATAAACATATTCTGACATCTTTAAGTAGGTCAAATGATGCTCACACCCAGTAAATTGTGTAGCATGGAAATCAATCTGACTCCAAAATCAAATATTTTCCACACAAAGCTTGACATTTTTAGGACATTTCACATGCCACTTGCTTTATAAACATTAGTAATAATAATTTGAAACCTCATCGCTATGGTTTTGTCTTATTTGTGATGATTAAAGAGAAAAGCAGAAAAATATTAGCAAGGTAACAGTCCAAGTGGAATCAACAATTTTACACAAATGTTTGGCTCAAATTTCAATGTTTCGAGGCAATTTTCAGGATTGATCTTTTACTATACCATAACTGGGTCCATTCATAGAGTGTCAAATGGTGAAAATAGTTCCTGAACTGTATCTGTACTCAGTTTTGATACAGAGTTTCATAGTATGTTAATGTCTGCAGAAAAGGTGAACTATTTCATCATTTTTATAACAAAAATGAGAAATAAATGTCTTCAACTTAATGAAGACATTGTATATGACCATTTGAAGTGAAATGTGCTGTTGTTCAGAGGTTTTCATTAAGTTTGTGGCACTTTATGTTCAATGCTGTTGACAATGTCACAAATTAGTGAAGTAATTTTCTATTTATTTAGCTACATCCATCCCAATAAGATACATAATACACAATATTAGCATTTACTTTTAATGTAAAATATCTCCCACATTATTGGGCTAAATGGTGAAATCAAAATATTGACACTCTTTTTTTTAATCTTTTTTTTTTATTGAGGCTGTATTTATACTGTCCATAGCATATAAGCCTGGGTATTCAGGCTTGTTTTCAATGCTGGCCAGCTGTAGTGTTGGTGTTGTCTTATCACACAGTAGCTGCTGATAAGGTATTTGATTGCCTGTATTTCAGTAGCAGATAGATAGTTGGTTGGTCTGGTTAGTACTATAGTAGTCTATGTTAATTTTTTTGGATTTTCTTGGCATATATGTGCTTTATTTTTTCTACTCTTATTTCTAGACTAGCCTACTCCTATTTACATATCATAGGCTTGTACGCAGCTGTGAGGTGTGTTATCTGGGTGCTTTTGGTATGGTTACCTTCCAACTCTAATAATGGGTTTCTTTGAAATATGCATTTCAAGTAGACTACCTCAAGTGGTACACAGTTTCTGAGAATAACCCATATACTGGTGCATTAGTATATATGATGTCATATATTACGTTGTATATGTGACCTCTGTAGTCTAGTGGTTAGGGTGTTGAACTTATAATCTGACATTGTGGGTTCAAACCCTTGTTGGTTCACTCCCTTTTACATTCAACAACAAAAAAACGTTTTCCTCCTATGCTATATGTTTTCCTGATTAAATTATGCAATGAAATTGTACTAACAAATGTTTTACATTACAGGAAATATATTTCCTGTATGTACAACTCTAAAAAAATTGAAATAACTATGTTTAACTCTACCTTCTCACCCAGCTGGGTCACATGGCTACAACCAATCAAAGCACGTGATTTGCCCTGGGGGGGGGGCAGGGGGGGCTAGTTGTCATGATGGGTACTGGAACCCGACTAGAGGGGGGAGGGGAGGAGGGAACTTTGACACTGACACTTCTGCGTCAGGTAGATTTTTAGTATGACATTCTCCACATCAAATACTATCAGAAACAGTTGGAAAACTTTTTCTTGCAATTTTTTAAGGGGAGCGTGATAATTTTTTATAGATCTACCCGACTAATTTGCGCAGCCGCTGTGTGAATAGTGGTAGCTGGTGTCCTTATTCGCATCGTCGCTGTGCGAATAAGGACACCACATGCCAGTATTTGCACCACCGCTGTGCGAATAGCCGCGTCCTTTCCCAAAATGGTGACCACTGGGTTTCTTTCATTCAAATTTTAATAGTCTATTTATCTGAACGATTTAACCAATTCTGCACTCTAAAGTATCGGGTTGTGAAAGATAAGTATTTAAGCAGTATATTTGATGTTTTATATAGGGATTGGTCTTTTAAATAGGGATATGGCATAAACCAGCAAATTGACACTTTTTTTATCAGATAGTTTAGCAGTATTAGGTGCTATACTGCCTATAGTCTTAAAAAAAGTGTTAAAGCACGACCCATCACTCTGATCTATGAAAGGATAACGCCTTATGCATTCTATTTCGTGTCATATACAATAAAACAAAGGTACTGATGTCGGCTTTCTGGATTGCTATCATTGCTCATATGCGTTGGCTTTCATTGTTTATTCTTTACTAGATGCCGCCACCAAAGAAGCGAAAGTTCAGTCAAAGCACTGACGGCAGCATTGGTGACGATGCATCACCAGCCCCCGCTTTCAAAATCAGGCGGCGAAAAAAACCAGCCTTGCAATATGACCCGGTAGGTGTTATGAATTCATGTCTTTTGGACTTTTTAACATTTTCACATAACAGGAATGTAATATCTCCACGATTTCACGGATTTCCGCGATTTCTTTGGTAAATTTGAATTTTGTGTTTTATCTAATTTATTTAGGATGTAAAACCCCAATAAAAACCAATTTAATTAGATGTTTTTCTCCATCTACTTTCCTACCTAATATAAACATTTGAAGCATTTAACTCGGTACCAGACTAACCAGTAACAATAAAATAAAATGTCTCCTGGGAAACAACGAGTTAGAACAGGTAGACAACTACCGATATCTGGGAGTGGACCTGGACAGGCACTTAGACTATGACCTTTGTATAACAAACACTATCAAAAAAGCAAACCACAAAATATGGCTACTGGCAAAACTAAGCCACTACATGACTGAAAGCATGGCAATCAAAATATATAAAGGAATGATCCTTCCCTACTTCGACTACGGTGATGTAGTATTCATGGCGGGAATACCAAACTACTAAACAAACTACAAGTGATGCAAAATAAAGCCCTTAAAATATGCCTCCAAGTACACAAAAGATATCCCACCATAGAACTACACAAAAAATGCAAAGCAACACTATTAACAAGCAGAAGAGAAATGCACCTGAAAATACTAGCACACCACCACACCACTAAACCGGATTACACAGTAGCCCCCCGCAGGGACACTAGACACATGGCGGCCCCAATACTCCTAACGGAAAGAAGCAACACGAAAATACATCAGAGAAGTGTACTTACCATGGCAGCACATGCCTGCAATAAACAAAATGTAAAATTATGGACAATCCGTAACCCTGACCACTACAAAAGATTCCTAAAGAAAACAATTACTTACTGACACAACACAACCACACCTGCCCCTGAGCGCAGTCACTGCTTGCTGTGTACTGGCACAGAAAGCAAAAGACAGGCCAGAAAAAGTGGTAGGCACTAAACCGACAAAATAGGAAAATTAGCCCTCCTGTATAAAGGAACTCAGGAAAGCTATCACCACATGGCGCAGTTCACCTGGGTATGTGTAATGGCACAAACCAACACAGAAATGGACAGGCCTTGGTTATGCAACTGATCCACCCTGAAATACAAAATGGCTAGGCAAACAACACAGCCATCCCACCTGGCCGCAGTCCTAAAGGGTCCGAGTGTGCTCTAGCACACGAGTGCACTATCTAAGGACAGGGTTTAGGTGAAAGTATGCTGTAACAAATATAAAAAAATCTGGATGGAACGGGATCCTCTCCCGCAAGCCTGCATGTCACCCAAGTAGATGTACATAGTAGGCTATACATTATGGGCAGAGTAAATACCTCGTCAATAAAAAAATTTATTAATTATTTTTTTTTAAACCTCTCTTCAGCCTGATGACAGCCGCTGTTGGTTTGGCAGTTGGCCAATGTTGGGTTGGTAGTTCAGGAAAATAAATCTGATTCTTTTCTTCAAACAAAACTTCTTTTTTTTTTTTTTTAAAGGAGAAAAAAAGAATACGGCTAGATGTAAGAAACTATTGTAATGGATAATGGTTCTCAGAGCTTTTTCTCTATACAGTATAACCAAGCTCGGTTAAACCAAACGATCAGTTAATCCAAACTTTTTTCGGCGGCCTGGCAAAATACTACCATTTATCACATAAAAAAAGTTGGTTAAACCAAAGTTGGTTAATCCAAACAAAATGTTCGGACCTCAGCCCACTTCCGGTATGGTTAAACCAAACTTTCATGTGGTTATAAGGTCATCTGAGACCCCACCAACTTTTTATATATGATAAATTGTAGTATTTTGAAGGGACCCTAGGAATATGTTTGGATTAACTGATTGTTTGGTTTAACCAAGCTTGGTTTAATGGGGTTATACTGTATGTACATAAAAAAACAATCAAAGTGTCCACATACATTTATATTACATGTGCGATACACACTTACTCAAAGTCAAAGCCAAAGCTTGGTTAAACCAATGATCGGTTAATCCAAACAAATTTCTATGGTCCCTTCAAGTTTGGTTTAACGGGGTTATGCTGTATATACTAAAATCACCCATAAGGACCGTTACATATAATATGATATATGCCTACACCTGTAAAGTGTTTACATTTGTACGGTCACTAAGTCATACTCTTTGATTCTAGTTGGAATTTTGTCAAGAACTGTACGACACAATAAGGAATCACAAGACAGAAGATGGACGTTTGTTGTGTGAAGCATTTATTCGCGTCCCAAAACGCAGGTCAGTGCTACATATACACAAAGCTTTGCAAAAAACATTTAATACAATATTTTTGTTACACCTATACTAGTTAGATAATCAAAGAATCAACTTGGTTTGATTGATTTATATATTTAAAGCTGCATAGTCCAATGAGAACATCACATTTTCAAAACCAAAACAATTATCGAGATTTGATTCTACATATCTAACTTAGATACTGGTGCACTTATTAAACATTCGTCGCCAAACAGAAGGGAATACTGAGGCAGTTGAATAGGACCTGTTACTACAGAAGCCTATTGAGTTTTGGCACACTTGCCAAAATTAAGTTAGCATGCGTGCGCTTCGAATATCTCAGAAGTTAACCATTTAAAATAAGTTACTTCAAGTTAAAGTAAAGTAGGTTATAACGATCAACCTAATATATTTATCTCAGAAAATGACAGAAACTCAAAATCATTGGACCATGCAACTTCAAGTGATGTATATTTGGTTTGTATATTTAAGTTTATGTATGTAGTGGAAATTGTATTGGGGTTCGTGTTGAGAATCGCCATATAAGTTACACAGATGCTATGTGGTAGTCAAAATGTATGTAAAATCCTGAACCACTTTTGATGGTATTATTGGTATCCATGCAATGTCGAATGCAATTTTGTTGCAGTGAATAATGCTATTTTTCAAATGTATTTAATTTATTTTAAAACTCCAAAATGATCCAATGCAAAGTAAAAAAAAATTCTAATCCAAATTAAAAAAATGTAATGTTCCTTAGTATTGTAGTAGTCGGCACTGACATCTCAGGGGCCAGATAGAGACGTTGGCGTGTGTAGGGTGATAACATCAGGGAGTCTAGGTGATGTAATGGTTAGCACACTAGTCTAGCCCAGAATGCAATAGGAGTGGGTTCGATTGCTGTTCTAAGCGCAATGTATATTCTATTTTATCGCCCCCGTCACAGTATAGTAAGAATATTTATTTATCATATACCACTTGTGATTTTACCACAGTTGTATTCTCTTTTGGGATACATCACCGTGCTCTGTTTTGGCTGTTTGAAATGTAATTCTTTAGTCAGATATATTTAACCATTGTATGACCCTCAATAGCCGATGTTTACTTTTTATACTGGGGGGTCGTTGAACAAACAAACAAAGGTATATTAAGAATAAGGATCTAGCAGAGACTAGGTGGTTGGTGACATTTTTAGCGCATTGGGAATTTCATCTAATTAATTGACAATAATGATTTGTAATTTATTACTTGTGTAATTCGCTACACTCGGTTGCAGTAGGAAAACAGAGACGGATATGGATCAATAGAAATTTAATAAAAACAAGTCGGGAACCAATGTAGGTCCAGCAATAATGAATCAGGCGGCTACTATGGCTGAGAATCGGGCGCTGACTGGAATGCACTACCAGATGGAGTGAGTTCTTGAAATATGAGTTCATGGTAGAGCAGGTTGGGAATCAGCGCTCACCCCTCTAGTAAGTGGGTGTGTGGGTGGGGAAAGCAAAGTCAACAGTAGCAGCGGTGAAAGCAGAGTGACGGTAAAGCAAGAATTACAGCACGGGGAAAGTTAAAAAATAGACCAACCTCGTGAGCAAATTACCCATGTTAGCCTCCGACCAACATGCACAATTTTATTTGATGTTCTATTCACTTCAGAGCGGATCCAGAGTATTACGATGTTGTTACTTTGCCCATTGACCTGTTGCGTATCCAGCACAAGCTTAAATCAGAGGAGTATGACGAAATTGAGCAACTTACATCAGATATCGAACTCATGGTCAACAATGCCAAGGCCTTCTACAAGGTAGGTTTTCCCTAGGGGTTCTGCCCGTCCTGATATTACCTTAGATGTTGCCAGGACGTAAAATTCCAACAACCAAACCCAACGGGTTCTGGAAAATCTGGAAAGTTTTTCGAAATTGATAAAAAGTTTTCCAGACTCTTAATGTCTTGCTTACTCCGGTGGTTTTGAGTTTCTGTGATTTTTGTGTTTGTTTTTTTTGGTTTTTGCGTACTTGCAACATCTACGGTCACATTAGGACGATCGATGTATATTAGCTTGATCATCGTAATCTATCTTCCCGTGCGGAAGGTCGGTGGTTTGAATCCTAGCCGAGTCAATAACTTATCAAATTGGTACTTGTCGTTACCTTGCCTGGCGCTCTGCATTAATAGGATAGTGCAAGGACTGGTTACCACAGTATCAGGATAATGTGACTGTGGGATATCGGGTCATGTTGCCAACGGCCTAGTTTGCCAGTGGAGCAGTACTATAAAGTTGCCTGGAGTGTGCACTGTCACAAGTCAGTACCCGTGCTAATGTGACCTTAGATGTTGCTAGGACGTAAAACAACAAACAAACATGATGATCTACCTCGCTTTAGATAGTTGAGGTGGAAACATCCCAAATTAATGTTGTGTGCTTTAAAATTTTTTTTAATATAAGCATAAATTAAGCAATAATACTTATATGGAAAAAAAATCAATGATATCTATTTGCAGAATTAAATAGATTTAAAATACTGGTAAATGGTCATGGCTATTAAAAAATAGTGGCTTAAAATACTGCAAAGTTATTGAATTATGTTCAGCCAAAAGCGTAGGAACTCTGATAGTGAATATCTGTAAATAGTTAACTTAGCTATCATAAAACCTAACCATAGTGATTATTTCAGATTAAATAGTTCACGCAGTGACCATTATAATAACGGTTCTTGCTGATTATTAAAATAGCGGTTCATAGATGAGAATCTTCCGTATTTATCCTAAATTCCTGGTTTTATATCTGCCAGGTTTCTTTCGGATATGGTCAATTTTGCGACCATTCTGGCTTCTAACGTCACTTCAGAATAGAAATCCCAAAAATTTATCAAATATTTTCCTCTTTTTTTTTGTCAGGCAATTCTCGTCTATGCTGTTAGAATGTGCCCATTACATCATTAACCCGTCCTGGTATGACCTTAGTTATTACAAGGACATAAAACACCAACAAATAACCAACATGTGTTGACATCTCTCTCTCCTTCCTCAGCCTGACTCTCGCGAATACCAGGACGCGTGTGACCTATGGGATCTTTACTCTGACACGAAAAACATACTCATCGCTGAAGCTTTTGGTGACACAACAGAGAAAGAATCCACACAGACCAAAGACGCCGTTCAGTCAGAGCGGGAGGTAGGCCACTCTATCAGCCTTCTTCAAATGTAAAATTTAATAGAGCTCCCTCACTAACAGGATCCATTCTAAGATGCTGTACAATTACAACCTCAAATAGCCCATTCTAAATGTGATCTTTCATTAAGATACAGTAAAACCCCATTATAACACCCCCCTATTTAATGCAAATTCTGATATAACGCATTGATTCATTGGGCCCAGAATTCCTTAAAGTTGCGTAGTCCGATGAAAACATCAAATTTTCAAAACCAAAACACTTATCTAGATCTGATTCTACATATTCGACTTCAACACTGGTGCACTTATTAAGCATTTGTTGCTGCATAGAAGGGCATAATAAGCCTACTGAAGTCTATGGTGTCAGAGTTTTGGCGTGTTTGCCAAAATTATTTTGGCATGTTTTGACGTCAAATATCTCCAAACTTAGCCATTTAAAATTAAAGTTACTTCAAACTAAAGTAAAGTAGATTATAACGATTAGTATTTATTATTTATCTCAGAAAATAGCAAACACGCAAAAGCATCGGACTATGCAACTTTAATTCAAAGGTAATTCTGTAAACTGAACGCCGGTTTAGCACGACCCCACTGTTTTCGTGATGACATTTTATAGAACCCAATGATCGCGTTATCACAGGTTTTCACTGTATCTAACCAGACGTGATGGCTGGATGAGTTGAGCGTCTGCTTCCTGTTTTGGGAGATAGGATCCGAACCCATGGGTTCGAACCCTGGTCGAGTCAAACCAATGACTTAAAAATTGATACTTGTCGCTTCCTAGCCAGCCGCTCTGCATTATTAGGATAGGGCAAGGACTGGTTGGTTCAGTGTCAGGATAATGTGACTGAGTGGGATATCAGATCATGGTGCTGGTGACCTGGTCTCCCAGTGGGGCAGCACTATAAACTCGCCATGAGTGCACAGTGTCACAAGTTGGTATCCGTCCTGATATGACCTTAGATGTTGCTAGGGCGTAAAACAAACAAGCACTGTATCTAATATTCATGCAAGGAATACATGGTATCCTTTCAGGATGACTGCAGCAGTACCATGACCGAGGATGAGGACAGCATCTATGAACAGCTCTTTGCCACCGTAGTCATGGCAACAGAGGAGGATCGCATCATCAGCGAAATGTTCAAGGTGCTTCCGTCGCGGGTCCGCTACCCCGAATACTATAACGTCATAAAGAACCCGATGGACTTAAAGATGATCGCCCAGAAGATCCAGGGGAACGAATACACATGCCTCGACGAAATGATAGCGGACCTGGGCCTCATGATCAGCAACGCAAAGGGCTTCAACGAACCCGGTTCGCAGATCTACAAGGTGAGCAGCTACTACTATTGGCACCGACTGGTGTACTGGGCGTGGTGGCCGAATCTTGAAAAGTCTTGAACTTCATTTGCCCCATTTCAAGGCCTTGAAAAGCATTGAATTGAACCTATTTTGGGTAATTAGTGTTGAAAAGCCTTGAAATCCATTAAACTCTCCTCCCTGATCTAAATTAGACTCAAATCGCCATTTTGAATGGCGATTTCAGACTAAATCTAAATGAAAATGGTCTTGAATTCCTATCAAAAACAGCCTTGAAGAGTTTTGAAATAGCCTTCAATTCCATATCTTCACACGTGTACGGACCCTGGAAATGTATACTTTTGCTGTCGCTTTCATGTCCTCTGCATTTAATGATGTTGCCTTTTGTTGTGGTTGTTGTAGGATGCAGTTACTTTAAAGAAGCTTGTGCACACAAGGAAGACCGAACTGGAGTCAGGGCGCCAGCGTAGTGCCAGGCGGTCTGCACGCCGCAACCAGCACCCGAACCAGCGACTGTCCGCAATCTGCGCAGCACTAACCTACGACGAGGAGGACGAGAGTGACCTGAACAGCGTACAGGTGCGTCCCGAATTGAAGTTTGTGCTTTGATTTGATTTATTATTATTATTATTATTATTATTATTATTATTATTATTATTTATATTCTTTTATTACGTACATTTGTTATCCACCATTACCATTTTGTATGTCACATGTTTGCTGCAAACTTCTGCAATGAGGTCAGATATGTATGCCTGTGCACTGCACCGCTCCCCTACCACACAATCTTGGCCACGATAGGGGATTTATCCGCTATGTATAGGGGACCCCATTCCGCCACTTCTCATTGGGGGGGGGGGGGGGGGGGCTAAATCCGCCCTACTAGGGCCGGGTATTTAAGAGCCCATGACACATGCCTCGGGGTCAGACCATGGCCAGCACCTGACCTGTTGGGGGAAATACAGGTTTGAACTGACACGCCAGTGTTTTGTGTTTTCTTTCGCTTCTGAAGTTTGAGTTGGGAGAGCCAACATTTGTTACACTATTGTTGTGAGGGTGATGAAAATAGGAACTATTGCATCAAGAGCAGGATTCGAACCCATACTTATTGCCACTCCGGGGGCTAGCATCCTAGCGATTATCTGGAGATGTTAGGAAGTAAAACCCTAACAAACAAACAAAAGAAACCATGATCTAGGCTCCCTGATGGAATCACCCTATCCACTCTTACCTATTTATGAGGCTCCTTGTCTGACAAGACGGGATGGCTGAATGAGTTGAGCGTCCATCTCCCGTTTTGGTAGATCATGGGATTCGAACCCACATGTTCAAACCCTGGTCGAGTCAAACCAATGACTTAAAAATTGATACTTGTCGCTTCCTAGTAAGGCGCTCGGCATATTAGGATAGGGCCAGGAATGGCTGGCTCAGTGTCAGGATAATGTGACTGAGTGGGATATCAGGTCATGGTGCTGGTGGCCTGGTCTCCCATTGGGACAGCACTATAAATTCAGCATGAGTGTGCACTGTCACAAGTCGGTACCCATCCTGATATGACCTTAGATGCTACCAGGATATAAACCCCAACAACCAACCAACCTCCCCTGAGAGGTCAGCGTAGACTACTCACTCATCCCCCTGGTATTGTAATTCTTTTAAATGGTTTACGTCCACAAGTAGTTTAATGCTTAAAATTACCTCCATACGGGCAATGCACTTAGATATATACACACGGGGTAGGTTCACCAACCAAGTAGGCATTACTTGTATATGATCCTGGTCACAGCTCCAGTGTCGTGTGGGTTTTTTTTTCTTGAGAAGATTTATACTGCCTATTATGGATAAGCCTGAATAGACTTGTTTTCACCATTAGACAGTTTGTCGATAGAAAGCCCGAGCCTACACTTTTACCGGCCCAAGGGATTTTTAACCTCCCACACCACATAGACATGGTATGAGAGCAACTGGCCTTTGATGACGCTGTAAGTTATCCACAGCGGTGGAAATCCAAATTGGCAGAGGTGGGGGCATGGGGAATCGAACCATCGACCTTCAGATTAGGAGTCTGACCTAGAAAAAAGTCAGACAGTCTAACCACTACGCCACAGAGAACACCTTGATGGAAATGGGAAATGTTGTGGCTAGAATAGGATTCGAACCCGCACTTCTTGCTAGCATCCTAACCATTTCACTACCTAGGCTCCCTGATGCAATCACCCCACGCGCCTACTTGCCTGAGAGGTCAATGCAGGCTACTTCACTATCTTGAGTACACCTTGTGGACATGAGACATGATTTGCAAGACATGATTGGCAACTTGAACTCTTCTAATGACCACTGGTCATGTATGGCTAAATCCTCTTGTATTATGTGTAGTTAGACTAGAATGTACAAATGACCAGAAGACCAGTTGTGCTAACTACTGATTTATACAGAAGTATAAACTATTAAAGCTGCATAGTCCGATGAAGCATTACATGTTCGAAACCAAAACAATTATCTAGAATTGATTCTACATATCTAACTTGGGTTGTGATGCACTTATTAAGCATTTGTTGTTGCATATAAGGGAATGGTGAGGCAATTTAACAGAACATGTTATAAAGCCTATGGTGTCCTGAGTTTTGGCATGCCTGCCAAAACTAATTTGACATGTTTGCACTTCAAATATCTCAAAACTTAGCCGTTTAAAATAAACAGTACTTGGACGTAAAGTAAGGTAGATTATAACAATCAGTTTAATATATTTATCTCAGAAAAATGACAGAAACGCAAAACCATTGGACTATGCAACCTTAAATAAAAAACTAAGACTAAAGTAAAGCCAATAGAGTGGTGGGGGTTTTTACATCCTAACACCAGTTTGGGCTGATGGTGGCTTTATAGTGCTGCCCTACTGGGATAATGTACTCTCGGCACCATGATGCATTATAACATTCAGTCAGATGATTTCAACAGTGAGCAAGCCAGTCTTTGTTCTATGCTAATCAAGGTGAACACTAGGTTGAGATAGCAAGATTTGACCTTTTTAGGGGTCTGGTTTGACCTGGGTAGTGATCGAACTCATGACCCACTCATGGGGAGCGGGCAGTGTACTGGCAGGCCATCTTGTCTCAGCTGAAGTAAATGAATAGATTTATTTGTTTAATTTCAATTTTATTTCACCCTAAAATATGTTAGTGTTTTTGGTTGGCATTCCTCAATGGGGGGGTGGGTAATCTTCCCGACTGTACACCCAAATGCGTCATTTTATTCATAACACCAAAATAATAAATATTTCGATGCGCTAAAATTGGTATAATGTTTTTCTTTTCAACGCGAAGGTGCATACTCCGATGAAAGCATCAGATTTGTCGAAACCAACCCGCTAGGTAGATTTGATCCTATGTCTCCAACTTAGATACTGGTGCACTCCTTAAACATTTATTGCAGTTTAATGCTCCTGTGCTATGCTGCGACACTCGAAAATGGGTAAGCAAAGCCTTTGTCCATCATTTCAGTGTGCGCACTAAAATTCATTTTCAATATTATCAATTCATAATATTTTCAAAATTCACCCTTTAAAATTAAAGTGATTTCAAATTAATTTAAAGTATGGTAGATATTAGAATGTAAAATGTAATATATTTATCGGATTATGCAACTTTAAGCTTGTGACATAATAATCTGCGTGCTTTAATTAAAATTCTGTGTAATAATATTTAAGAATATATGTATAAACATGCACTAAACATATCACATTCTTTTGTATATGCACACTTCCTGTGGCCTCTGATTTCCCCAGGTGAATATGTTATCAGTGAGTTGAGCGCCCGCCTCCTATTTTGGTAGGTTGTGGGATTCGAACCCGTGGGTTCGAACCCTGGTCGATTTAAACCAATGACTTAAAAATTGATACTAACCTGGCATTCAGCATTGCTAGGATAGGGCAAGGAGCAGTGGAATGAGGAAGACCAATTGTTCGCGATTGAAAATTCCTTTGCTTAATTAAGTAATGTACAAAATGAATAAAAGTATCGCTTTGATCAGTTCTCTGCTCAACAATGACTTAGTATGATCAAGTTCTGCCAGATCTCGCACGAAGTCTCGAGATAAAAATAAATGTACAATTGTAATTAGACTAATTAATTAACATGAATGGCCGAATGAAATGAAAGCTCATTTCCAGTTTGGCATGGCGCTTAATTCCAACCTCACATTTGAACCCTGACCTCGTCAAATGACTGACTTAAGAATTTATACTTGTCGCTATCTAGCTTGGCACTCTGCAGTACTAGGAAGAGCAATTGTCCGCAATTGAAATTGCACTTGTTTAATCAACGAATGTAACCTGCCCCCCTCCAAAACAACAACTTAAGCAACAACAAAACTTTGGCAATGCAGGATGCCGAATCAACCCACCCAATGGAGATGGAGATTGACGATTCGGCTGTGGAGGTGGGTGGCACCATGGTATACGATGAGTCAACACCCGAGTGGCAGCTTTTCAACGCGGTAATGCAGTATCGCGTGTCGAATGGTCAACTGTTGGCTGAGCCCTTCACGAGACTACCAAGTAGACGGTTAGTTATCATTCCGAACTAGTCTGATTGCGTAGTGCTGTTATTTATATATATATTTTTCCTTGAAGATGTATGCTGCCTATCATGGATAACTCTGAATAGTCTGGTTTTCACCATTAGACAGTTGGTGAATCGAAAGCCCGAGCCTACAGTTTTACAGACCCAAGGGATTTTTAACCTCCCACACCACATAGACATGGTATGAGAGCAACTGGCCTTTGATGACACTGTAAGTTATACACAGTGGTGGAAATCCAAATTGGCAGAAGTGATTATTTATTTATTTATTAAATGCCTAAGGGGTCCTTCATAATTATCAACATTTTCACAATCGTACAAACTGTACATTGGAGGGGGCGAGGGGTTAAGACTCAGCATGCGCTTTCTAAAACTTATTTTTAAAACATTGGTCAAATTGGGCCGGATTCGAACCCACGCTTTTTGCCATTCCGGGGCTACTACAATAGTAACATTTTTATTGGACTCTATGGGTGGATGTGTGGAGTGGGGGGTAATGAAAAAGTATGTTTTGAAATCTTGTGAAGATGTATATAATTGTAAGTAGTTTGTTATAACACATTGTCTATGGTGATGGTCACTACAATATCTTGTCTCTGATACAGTCTGATGAGACTGATATTGGACTGTCTAGTCTGCTTTCACTTTCTGTAGTATTATTATTATTATTATTTGTTTTAGGAAACATAGATTTCAGTTGCTACTATTACTATACTAATCTCTAAAGTTGGACAGCTGAAGTCATTTAATTAATGCTCTGAATAGAACCCAATGTGTAAGCGGTAAGTTTCCTTCGTGGATTGTTGATGTATTCGATACACTTTCACATTTAGCTGCTTGAATCTTTGTCTTCCTCAGAATGTATCCAGATTATTATGACGAAATCAAGAAGCCGTTGTCATTATTAAATGTGCAGAAAAAACTAAAGGTGGGTTTAATTACTGTTCTTTCCATGTTTTCTTTATTTGTTCTTAAAAGCTGCATAGTCCGATGAAAACATCAAATTTTCAAAACCAAAACAAGTGTAGTAGTCTGTACATGAGCCCTACTACCACGTGGTGGTGGCAGAGACTATGCCGCGCACCTACACAGTTACACTGAACTGCGCTAGGTGGCGGTAGGCTAGCCACTGGACAGACCCCCGATGGGACTGCCCTCTACTGCGTGTGGCTAGCTCACCCCCCCCACCCCCCACCCCCCACCCCCCACCCCCCACCCCCCACCTATAGAGGCGACGTTGGACCTGGCGAGTTAGGGGGCGGGTCAGGTTGACTGGACGGCGCGGAGAGCAGAGAGGTTTAATAAACCAAGTTGAAGAGTACTTATATTGGATCTTGGCGTTCTTCCATGTGCGCGTGGCAGTGTGAGGAGGAAGGCGGTGGGCCATTACACAATTATCTATATTTGATATCTCCATATCTAACTTAGATACTGATGCACTTATTAAACATTTGTCGCCACATAGAAGGAAATACTGAGGCAATTTATTCAAATCTCCTACCTCAGAAGCCTATGGTGCCAGAGTTTTGGCATGCTTGCCAAGATTAATTTGGCATGTTTACACTTCAAATATCTCAAAAGTTAGCTTTTTAAAATAAAGGTTACTTTACTATAACAATCAACCTAATATATTTATCTCATAAAATAACAGAAACTCAAAACCATCGGACTGTGTACCTTTAAACCAAAACGATTGAGCTAGATTTCACCGGATATATCCAACTTAGATGCTCGTGCGCTTATTAATTTTTTGTTGTTGCATAACACGGAATACTAAGTCACTCTAAATCTAATAGAATCTGTTCTGGCTGAGACTTTGGTGTCCACCATTTCGGTGTGCATGCCAAAATGTACTTTTGCGTCAAATCTCTCCAAAGTTGGAGATTCATAATGAGTTACTTCAATCTAAAGCAAGCTAGATTATACTGATAAACCCAATATATTTAACTTTAAAAATATGGCAGAAATGTTGCAAAGATGTACATTGCAAAATATGCTGCAAATGAGCTTTTTGCAGTACCTGGCGCAAAGGAGTGTTGTATAATGTGCTGCTAAGAAGTGTATTTACAGTACATGTTAGAAAGGAGTACTTTGCACTATAAATGGTAAAGGAGTGTACACTGTGCTACAAAGGAATGTATATTTATATTGCACTACATGTTGCAATGGTGTGTATGTTGCTCTACATATTATTGAAAAGGATAAAGTGTATGTTGCAAACTCCTCCAAAAAGAGTATTTTGCAGAACATGTTTTAAAAGAATGTGTTGCACTATGTGCTGCAAAGTAGTGTACTTTGCACTACATATTGCCCAACATCTGGCACCATGTAACGTATGGAAGTCGACACGTTGAATTCTTGTTAGATACTGACTTTATTTGATGACGTTCTTTTTTTCATTCTTTTTTGTTGTTGGTACATTAGTTGTTTAAGCAGGGGAAATTTCAATCGCGGACAATTGGTCTTCCTCATTCCACTGCTCCTTGCCCTATCCTAATAATGCCGAGCGCCTGGCTACGAAGTGACAAGTATCAATTTTTAAGTCATTGGTTTGACTCGACCAGGGTTCGAACCCATGACCCCACAGTCTACCAACACGGGAGACGGAGGCTCTACCTCATTCTGCCATTCCGTCTGGTTCTTAGATTCCTTTTGATCGTGACATGGCCTCGCATTACACTGGGGGTATTCGGATACCTGTATGCATTACAGGAATGCCTGTTGCACTATGCTTCAAAGTAGTGTAACACTACATGTTGCAACGGAGCATGTTGCACTATGCTTCAAAGTAGTGTAACACTACATGTTGCAAATGAGCATGTTGCACTATGCTGCAAAGTAGTGTTGCACTACATATTACAAAAGAGCATGTTGCACTATGCTGCAAAGTAGTGTTACACTACATGTTGCAAAGGAGTATGTTGCAATATGCTGCAAAGTAGTGTTGCACTACATATTACAAAAGAGCATGTTGCACTATGCTGCAAGGTAGTGTTACATTACATGTTTCAAAGGAGCATGTTGCACTATGCTGCAAAGTAGTGTTACACTACATGTTCCAAAGGAGCATGTTGCACTATGCTGCAAAGTAGTGTTACACTACATGTTGCAAAGGAGTATGCTGCAAAGTAGTGTTGCACTACATTATGCAAAGGGGCATGTTGCTCTATGTTGCAAAGTAGTGTAACACTACACGTTGCAAAAGGAGCATGTTGCACTATGCTGCAAAGTAGTGTAACACTACATGTTGCAAAGGAGCATGTTGCACTATGCTGCAAAGTAGTGTTACACTACATGTTGCAAAGGATCATGTTGCACTATGCTGCAAAGTAGTGTTACACTACATGTTGCAAAAAGCATGTTGCACTATGCTGCAAAGTGATGTTACACTACATGTTGCAAAGGAGCATGTTGCACTATGCTGAAAAGTAGTGTTACACTACATGTTGCAAAGGAGCATGTTGCACTATGTTGCAAAGTAGTGTTGCACTACATGTTGCAAAGGAGCATGTTGCACTATGCTGCAAAGTAGTGGTACACTACATGTTGCAAAGGAGCATGTTGCACTATGTTGCAAAGTAGTGTTACACTACATGTTGTAAAGGAGCATGTTGCACTATGCTGCAAAGTAGTGTAGCACTACATGTTGCAAATGAGCATGTTGCACTATGCTGCAAAGTAGTGTTACACTACATGTTGCAAATGAGCATGTTGCACTATGCTGCAAAGTAGTGTTACACTACATGTTTTAAAGGAGCATGTTGCTCTATGTTGCAAAGTAGTTTAACACTACATGTTGCAAAGGAGCATGTTGCACTATGCTGCAAAGTAGTGTAACACTACATGTTGCAAAGGAGCATGCTGCACTATGCTGCAAAGTAGTGTTGCACTACATATTACAAAGGAGTGTATGTTGCACTATGCTGCGAAGTAAATGTTTGTTGTACTACCACTAGTGTTGCAAAGTAGTGTCTGTTTGTAATCTTTCTGCAACAGTAAGCATCAAAACTTTAATCCAACGACACAGTTAATGCGCCAGACCTTGCAACTGAAGTGACATATATATGACGTATACCACCCGAATGTACACTGTGTGTAAAAGCAATGGTGGAATGAAAATGGACAGAATACACGTTAAACACTTCTCGCCATTTATATGGTATTTGCTACTGACATGGCGTAATCGAGCAATCAGCCACTCAAATCGCTAGAGTTGAGATTTTTGGCGACTCCAGTTGACCTAATTGTCTGACCTTGTTTCCCCCCCTCTCCTCTCCAGCATAATCAGTACCGAACACTAAATTCCATTGGCAATGACCTGGAGTTGGTGTTTGAAAATGCAAAGCAGTACAACATGGATGAAAGCAAGCTCTATCTTGTAAGTACGACTCTTTTGACGAATAACGCCTAGTCTATTATTATTAGGCCAAATAAAATATAAAAGTTGGCGATCGTCCTTTTGATCACACAAATGAAGGTCGGATGGGCAGTTTTTATTTTATTTATTTAAATTTTTCGGTTAAAAAAAAAATTGGACCACCCTAGACTGATGGAAGGATTACTTGTCATTCATGTACACATCACAATATTTTCACTCAAACAATGAACACTGTATTCTCGTTTCCAAATTTAGTATATCATACAGTTCTAGAAGTTTCAATTGTGTGTTCACGAAAGTTGAATTGCTGCTAGCCCGACACATTTTTACCAGTTTTTTATTTTCAATTAAAAATTTTAAAAATCAGGTGCGGGTGATTTTTCAGGTATGTGTGGGGACGATCACCATTTTGTTGTTATTTGGCTTTGTTAAACTTTGTTTTGTTTAAAGTAATAAAAACAACAACAAAATCCTACCCGCCTTTTCAATTATGGCCTGATTCATAAGCCCTAAGAAATATTCATCAATTTACTGAATACATTATTTTTAATCTCATTAGCTTTATTCTTAATGTATTGTTACAGAAGTGGAGGTATAATACCATTGACTGATTCCACACTCACGGAACTGGTTTGTAACTGTTACCATTCACAATCTGTCTTGACTTTTTCCATTCTCTTTTGCTAGGACGCTGTTACCCTACAGAGTATCCTTCGCAACAAGAGAAAGGAACTAACAGGAAGGGTGAGTTTGAACAATGGCTACCGTAAAGCCCCTAAAGGAAGCCCAAGCTTTTATTAGCGGCTTTTTCAGGAGAGCTGAAGACATCCATGTGGAGGTTGGAGGTGTGGCTGGTGATAAGTAGGTTTTATGGTAATCTTCTGTGGCAGTTAATTCTTTAAATATTTTTTTTGTGGTGGTTTATTTACCTTGTCCTTGACGAGTAAGCCGCATTGCGGATTGTTTTCATCGCTGAACAGCAATAGTCTCAATTTGGTAGTAGCCTTGTCATCTTAGCTGTTAGTAGTTATGATATTTGGTATGTTTTTTTTGCATCACATTTGAAACATTTTGGTATATACCTACTCGCTGCACTAGTGAAGTGTTTGTGCTGTGGCTTTTGTTATAAGATCTTTCAAAGTATTTAAGTTGTATTAATTTTAAATGTCGGACAGGACATCTATTCCAGCCAAGCCAAACTTCATAATTTCTAACAAGTATCTTGTTATTGGGAAAAGCTGTATTGGTGAAACTAATTATTCATAAAACTATTTTGACTCCCTCCCTCCCTCCCTCCCTCCCTCCCTCCCCTTCCCCCCCCTCTCCCTCCCCTCCCTCCCTCCCTCCCTCCCTCCCTCCCTCCCTCCCTCTCCCTCCCTCCCTTCCCTCCCTCCCCTCCCTCCTCCTTCCCTCCCTCCCTCCTCCCCCTCCCTCCCTTCCCTCCCTCCCTCCCTCCCTCCCTCCTTCCTCCCTCCCCTCCTCATTGCCTGCCCTCTATCGCTCTCCTCATCTTCCTCCAAGCCTTTCCCTCTTTCTCTCTTTCTTTCTCTTCTCTCCCTCTCGCCCTCTCCCTCTTCTAGCCGTGAATATGGCCGTTGCTGCTGACAATAAATCGCCCTCTCACCCACACCACTTTTCATATCTCCTTCCCTCTCCCTCTCTCCCTCTCCCTCTCTCCCTCTCCCTCTCCCTCTCTCTCTCTCCCTCTCCCTCTCCTTCCCCCTCTCCCTCTCTCCCAGTTCCTTTTCTCCCTCTTGCTTCGTCTTCCCCTCTCCCCTCTCCGTCTCCTTCTGTTCCTCTCTCCCGCCTCTTCCCCTCCTCTTCCTCTCCCCCTTTCTCTTTCTCCGTCCCCTCTCTACTTTCATTCCCTCTCTCTTCGCCTCTCCTTTTCCTCTCTTTCTCCCCTTTCTCTCCGTTGTCACTCGACCCCATGAAAAGCATTCAAACACCTTCTAAAAACAAATGTTAAGCATCTTACTGGAAAGGATGTCCGATTTTGATTGTATCAATTTATGTTTGCTTCATCTATTCTTTGCTGTAGGAATTGTTGATTTGATGTGGACCAGGCTGACCATGTCAAGTAGTTTTTCATTTTTATTGAATTTAGTAGGAAAGTCACATATGCCCCCCCCCCCCCTCCCCCTGAACCATCAGCACCGATTAGTAACTTTAATCTGTTGTCCATAATTGGACACAGAAAAGAATAATTTTATTTTGAAGATTGACATCCGGTGCGAAATGGCCTGATTGATGTATGGCGTGGATCCACTTGCACATGCACACACAGCGACAGATCCTGAAGCCGTCCTGCTTCACCCTGACCCACTTTCGGGCTCCAGTTCCGCTGGGCTCCATGCGAGATTTTGCGAAAGCCGTCAACTTTGTCTATCTGGACATGGACCACCTCAACTTCCTGATCATGGACTCTTCGACATCAACGTCGTGCTTGACGCGTAATGCATGCATGTCTTTAAGAATGGTAACAATCCTAATGTAGGTTGATCTGACGGAAAAACCCCTTTGCCCCATAATTCCAGGAGATTGACCAGTCAGCTATGTTGCAGACCCCAACAATAAAGCCGAAGCGGAACGATTCTGAAGAGCGGAAGTCCACCAAGCGCAAGTCATTGACGCCTGAAGACGTTCTGCGAAAGCGACTAAACATTCTCTATAAGACGGTGTTGGAGTACCAGGTACAGTATTTTTTTTCCCGTGTTGCGCGTATTAAGTGAATGAAGGCTCACGTAAACTTGATGTTGTCCTCTTGTTGCTTATTGGGTACAGTACAATGAACAAGCTAATTGGGAGACATTCATTCATCAATCAGATTGATTGATTGATTGCTGGTTGCTTTACGCCGTGTCGGCAGCATAGGCCATATTCACGGCAAGAAATGTTTGTTTTTGTTCAAACCATCGCTTTTACATGTAAAAGCACACAATCAATTTTGTGTCAATGGACACTCATGAATTTTGTAAACTCACAATCATATAGCTAAATAAAAGTCTAAATGATAGTATTATTCACTGATGAAATTTGTTTAAAAACCTATATGAGTTGGTACAAACCAGCTGCCCTCAAAAAGGCTAAAATCTTTTCTTGTTTTACTTTAGTAAAAAGGTCTTGCATGTTGTTTGCAGTGTAAAATTGTTGGCGCAGGGCCATGAAATCCACACAGTTTAATCAAATGTGTTTTAATGTCAGTGGGGACTGACATCCAATACATTCAGGGGGAGGCTCCCCCTTGAGCAGAAAAACGTGTGTTAGCCACGAGTGGCCAATATGGCATCTTGTTAAAACAACCTGGTCGTGTCGCCCTTCCAGGCGACTCTGCGGCAGTCCGTTCACGGAGGGGGTAATTCTATGGAGTTTGTTGTCTGGGTGTTCATCCTTCATCAATCAGTTTGATTGGCGTATAACGTGTGGGTTTTCTTTGTTGACATGTGTAGGAGGTTTTTCAGATATGGAGTAATAGCGGGGCTCGAAATTAGCAGTAGCATTACAAACAAATGCTAGTGAGTGTGTTTTACTATCAGAAGTAGATGGGTGGGAGCAATATTTTGGAAAAAAAATCCATCGAAAACGAAGGGTTCATCTACAAATTACGATATTTGGTCAGTTCGACATTAGTCCAAACTTTATACCATGTTTACAACAACAAAAAACAAAGCATGAGTGTATTGGCAGTTACCAGAACCCTTTGACCATCTCCAAGCTGTATGGACCAGACACAATGGCCGAATGAGTTGAGCGTCCGTCTCATGTGTTGGGAGATCGGGGGGTTCGAACCCTGGTTGAGTCAAACCAATGACTTAAATATTGATACTTGTCGCTTCCTAGCCAGGTGCTCAGCATTATTAGGATAGCGCAAGGACTGGTTGGCTCAGTGTCAGGATAATGTGACTGAGTGGGATATCACGTCATAGTGCTGGCAGCCTGGTCTCCCAGTAGGTCAGCACTATAAAGGCGCCATAAGTGCGCATTGTCACAAGTCGTACCCGTCCTGATATGACCTTATATGTTGCTAGGACGTAAAACAACAATCAAACAAAAACAAATAAACCAAACTGTATGAATCAGGGATGTAAGATCTCATCAAAACCATGAAACGCCCAAAGTGACAGAACAAGTCTGACTAACTTTTCGCCACGAATATGGCTTTTTCTGCCGACATAGCATTAAATCACCAGTCAATCAGCCAGTCAATCAATCAATCAGTCAATCGCTGATTGAAGATGGGAATGTGGGGAATTATGGATGGTCCGGGAGAGGAGTTGGGTACTTGTAGTTTCGCAGTTTCCCCCTGAGAATCAGTGCCATTTGCTCATTGAACCCGGTTATAATACAAACAAAAATTGTCGTCTGCTCTAACAAAAATTATCGTCTGCTCTAACTAGTTACCGGCAGTACTTGGATAACACTGGAAGAAAGTATGAAAATCATGAAAAATTGCTATTTTTTAAACACTCCTATTTGGGTATACGTTTAAATTAAGAATACCCAGAAAATACGAATGAACTAAAGCTTTACTCTTTATTTTGATATCAAAATTACTTGGGCTGTATATTAAAACAGCACACCAAAAGGCATTTTATTACAGACTGCTCTAACAAAAATTGTTGTCTGCTCTCAGAAAATTGTCGTCTGCTCTAACAACAATTGTCGTCTGCTCTAACAAAAATTGTTGTCTGCATTCAGACTGTTTGCGGCGTTGACCTTGCCTCTTTTTCTTCTTGGTTCTCAGGCGGACTCACGCAGCCTTGTGGATATTTTCATCGTACTGCCCAGTAAGGACGACTACCCTGACTACTATCAGGTCATCTCTGAACCGATCGATATGACCGTCATCGATTCAAAAATCAAATCAGATAAGGTTAGCGGTACTTCAGTTCGGCTTGTGTTTGGGTGCATAATGTCCTTGATAAGCATATCATCTTTGTGTCATTTTAATTTCTGTGCTATTAAAGTTGCAAAATTCTGCTGCATTTTTTCTTTTTTTTCTCGTCACACATGCGCTTTCAATTTGATTTCAAATAAACTAGCGATGCGATGCATTACACTTATCATAATAAGGGGTTATTGCAAGATATTCGCTTTGAAATCATAATAAGTGGTCATTGTAAGATATTCGGTTTAAAACCATTTTGAAATCCTAATAAGCAGTTATCACCAGATATTCGCTCTGAGACCATTTTGAAATCATAGTTAGCGGTTATTGCAAGATATTCAGTTTGAAACCATTTTTTAAATCATAAGCGGTTATCACCAGATATTCGGATTGAAACCATTTTGGAATCATAATAAGCGTTTATTGCCAGATATTTAATTTGAAACCATTTTGAAATCATAATAATCATTTATTGCCAGATATTTGGTTTGAAACCATTTTGAAATCTACTCAGGGAGCGGCTGGACTCACTGGTTGTTTTTACATTTTATTCGTACAGTACACAAGTGACCAAGCACTTATCGCAGACTTTGAGCTCATGTTCAACAATGCCCGACACTACAACGAAGAGGCTTCGCAAGTGTACCGTGACGCAGACACTCTGGAAAAAGTACTCAAGCGGAAACTCAGCCAGCTTGTTCCCCTCGACTCTCCCAGGGCGTGTAAAATCAAGGGGTATGTGAGCCAGTTGTATTTGTCCACGTGGGATTATGTATCAAAAGGAGTTCACTTCCTGTTCGGGACCCGGCGGGGTGGCCAAATCAGTTGAGTGTGGGCCTCACGTGTGGAGACCGGGATTATGCTTCCCGGTCGAGTCAAACCAATAACTTACCAAAATTGATACTTGTCGCTTCCTAGGCTGGCGCTTGGTATTAATAGGATAAGACAAGGACTGGTTTAGCTCAATGTCAGGATAATGTAACTAAGTGGGATATTAGGTCATGGTGCCGGCGGCTTCATTTCCTAGTGCCATGAGTGCACACTGTCACAAGTTGGTATCCATCCTGATATGACCTTAAATGTTGCCAGGACGTAAAACTCCACCAACCAACCAAATCCTGTTTGTGAAGTTATGGATTTGATCCGCAGCCGGCTTATGAAGCCTGACATTCCGTTCAGTTGTATTATATTGACATGGCGCCAACCCGTTTCTCTATCCTAGTTATGCCAAGCATTATGTGAGGTAGCGACAAGTGCCAATGTTATTAAGTATTTGGTTTGACTCTGTCACAGATTGCATGACCTTCCGCATGGGAAGTGGACGTTGTACCGCCAGGCTATCCCGTACAACAATGTATCAATACCTTGAATACATTTTCCACACCGTATATAGTGTATGCGCAGTAAAACCTCTAACCGACCACCTCTACAGATTGACAATTCCCCTATATCAATCGCTTTATTTGGGTCCCAAACGATCATCCATGCAATACTATTGTAACGATAAAAAAAGCCACCTAAAAAACCGACCACCTCCCTAAATGGACCATTAAAGGTCGGTCCCATGGTAGGTCGATTTAGAGAGGTTTTACTGTGTATAGCATTTCAATTTACAGAACCCAGCTATGTCAAACCTATGTCTCATGAATTACCGCTCTGGTTTTTGCACTTCAGGAAGACGCCCAAGACTAAGACTAACTTGACGCCCCTGGAACAGAAGCTGCAGGACCTGTACACAACCATCAAGGACTATGCTGACAGCAGGGGGCGCATCCTCTCCACTCCCTTCATCAAGCTTCCGCTCAGAGCCGTAAATATCCATCTTTTACATTAACAGCCCTAATAACCACTTGTGCAGAAGGCTAATCCACGTAACACTGTGTATACCTTACAGCGTCATCAAAGGCCAGTTGCTCTCATACCATGTCTATGTGGTGTGGGAGGTTAAAAATTCCTTGGGTCGGTAAAAGTGTAGACTCAGCCTTTCTATCGATGAACTGTCTAATGGTGAAAACAAGTCTATTCAGATTTATCCATGATAGGCAGTACAAATCTTCAAAGAAGAGTCAAGCGCTGTAATGTTTGGTGTCGAAGGGAATTAGATCAAATGGATTGAGCGAGTTTAAATCAGAGCGCTAACCCTTGCTAATTTTATAAGGTGCAATCTGATTGTGTCATTGTCATGTCTAATTTAGTTTTACACACATGCAGACCCATGCGACAATGCGTCTCATTAAGGAACTATGGAACCAGCCTGATAGATCTTCAGCTGTTTTTTTGTGTTTTTTTTTACGCATTACATATGTTCCTTTACGCACAAGTTTATATGCTTATTAAATCTTAGCTTCGTTCGTATCTTCCCACTTTGCAATTTGGTGGTTATAATTTGATGACTAAATATAAGCGTCTAATTAGAAGCCACTCCCTATTATTTATGCGTATTCAAACTCCGCCTCTTCACAGGAGTACCCAGACTACTACGAGGTAATCAAGCGACCGATCGATATGCTGAAAGTGAACCAGCGACTCATTTCCAAGACATATGAGACGTTGGAGGATATGGTTGCAGACTTTGTATTGCTCTTTGACAATGCCTGCAAGTACAATGAGCCGGACTCACTCATTTACAAGGACGCGCTCACACTGCAGCGCATCTGCTTGGAGAAGAAGCAGGAACTATGCGCTGATGATGACGCAAATGAAGTGCCCAACGTACGCGCCATCGTGCAGGAGATGATGACGAATCTCTATATCGCCATGTATAATCATACGGTGAGTACCTTATAAGCAGCTTGTCGCAGAGTGGATATCGCCTTACCTCAGCATATTCGATGGGACATTTTCTCCTATATGTGTTGTTCTCAGAAACTGTGTACCGCTTGTTTGGTTTCCATGTTACATTGTTAATGATTAAACCTCTTTTTTTTTGTGAGGGGGGGTGGTAAGTCAGATCGTTATTTTTGCCTCTGTGTATTATTATCAAGTAATAATATTAAGTATGTCAGCAATACTACATGCATTTAATCTATCCCGCAAAGCGTATCCAAAGTATGTGTATATCAGTGTCTGTACAGGGCTGGCAAAGTCTTGAAAAGTCTTGAACTTCATTTGTCCCATTTGAAGCCCTTGAAAAGCCTTGAATTTAACCTACTTTGACAAATTAGTCTTGAAAAGCCTTGAATTCCATTAAATTATCCCCACTGATCTAATTTAGTCCGAAATCGCCATTTGCCATTGTTTTTTCCTGAAATCTAAATGAAAATAGTCTTGAATTCCTATCAAAAACAGCCTTGAAATAGCCTTGAATTCCATATCTTCACATGTTATATGATTTGAAATAATAACCTATGTAATTCTTCTCATCACATCCCTGCCTGGTGATGCGTAATCATGCCAGCTTGTGTGGTGTGCATCATATCCGAAAGCGACATAACCCATCTTGTTCTCGCCTTAAGTGTATCCGGTTTGTTGCAGGATGAGGACGGCCGGTGCTACAGCGACTCCTTCCAGGATATGCCCATTATGACCGAAGTCAGCACCAACGGGCAGACAGAGGACAAGGAGAAAACACGCAAGTGAGTCTTAACTCTCCTGCATCTACGGTAGTGTCATTTTGCCATTGGTTCTGCCAGTACCCGCTAGATGGCGCCAGGGTCTGAGCCTAATTTTCACGTTTTTTGCTAGACACCACTTTCCTCCTTGAGGATGTAAAACCTTATTCGCTCATTGTTATGCTGGAAATAGAATCTGCTCAATCATGTGATTATATGTGTGATGATTAACTTTTGAAACTTTTATCTTTTCACAGGCGTCCGCCAAGCTTTGAACAGGTTAAGAAGAATTTAGATCGGGTAAGAACGAAATTTTATATCAGAATTATTAAATAGGAATAACGAGTCTGCCTAATTCTTTGATATACAATTATTACTTTGATCATTATAGTCCAATGTGGTAGCCTAATCTGGCTGGAAGACCAGCGCTTCGGCACTGAGAAAAGAACTTATTCAGCAGAATAAACATATTTACCATGAATATAATCCTCCGGTGCGACTGACACCTAGTACCAACCCTGAAGAAATTCTCTTACGAAGACCTACTACGAGCACTAAACCTGCCAAGCCTATACTACAGAAGGGCCCGCGGAGACCTCATTGAGATCTACAAATACCTCAGCGAAACATATACAGTCAAAAACCGGTACATCATACTCGAGCCAACACACTGTCTGATAACCAGAGGACATAATAAGAAGATCGTCAAACCCAGGACTAACAAGCAAGTTTGTCAAAACGTCCTCACTGAAAGAGCCGGGAACACTTGGAACAGAGTACCAGCTGATGTAGTGAACGCCCCGAGCTTAAACTCTTTCATAGGACGCCTCGATAAGCCCTGGGTATATTACCGCCACAGTCACCGCTCGCCGCACGAAAACTATAATTTCACTAGGTCCCACTTAGACAGGCCAAACCTGTTAACAGGCATTGATGCTTAATTTCTTAAGCAGAAGAGGATAAGTGTAGGTGTAAGTGACACTGGTCTACATCCAGTAGAGGTGAGGAGGCCACAGGTGGCGCTACTGGTACAGTATTGGGTCTTACGGAGTATAACAATATAATAATTATTCCTTTACATATCGTTTTACTTGCCTAATGCATTATAGATCACATAAAAGATATTTCGATAGTTGATTTTCATGACACATTTGAACCCCAATTTGTTGTTTTCTGCATTATTACCGTAACATTAATCAATCAACCATAAAACTCCTGTGTGCCGTAAACTATCCTCAGTTTGACAATGGTTTATAAAAAGTCAAGCTGAAACTGAGAGCAATACCAGTGCTTTCAAAAAGTTGTGAAATAGGAGTTGGAATTATAAAAGTAGACAATGCAGCTGCCGTTCCTTTGGCACCGCGGCACTCACAATACAATGGAGTATAGTCTTATGTTGTAAAAAGCACAGGTCGTAACTGAGCATGTAGACGACGCTGGCAGCGTGCGGCAGCTCATTTTGAAAGCGCTAAATATTAGTCTGGTCTCATAATATTGTCCATGCTTGCGGTCTGCAGAACCGGTACCGGCGGTTCGACCGCTTCCAGGAGGACACCTTCGAGGTGTTCGAGTACTCGCGTCGCGTAAGCCGCACTGACTCGCAGCTCTATGAGGACGGTGTCGAGCTGCAGCTCTTCTTCATCAAGAAGCGCGACGAGATGTGCCGTAACGGAGAGACGCTGCTGACACCTGCGCTGTCCTACACAGAGCGCCACCTTATCCTCGGCCTCGAGGAGCTCGAGGAGGAGAAGCTGCCCGAAGAGCAGCGGGAGGATGAAGAGAAGCACCGCCAGCAGGAGGCCGAGGCCCGTCAGAAGCAGTCGCAGGTGAGCTGGGAGGAGAGGAGGGGAGGTGGAGATGGCAGGGGGCAACCAAGTAGTTTGGTAAAATTTTGTTTTTCTTTCTTCGTCTTCTTCCCTTTCCCTTTTCCTTCTTCTTCTCCTGCTCCTCCTGCTTATCCCCCTTCCCCATCACTATCCTTCCTCCCCTTCCTCCCTATTCAACTATGTACCGACTTCCCCCTCTAACTACCTATCTACCTCCACCTTTCCTTCTTGGTTTCTTCAGTCTCTCTTCCCTCTCTTCCCTCTCTTCCCTCTTTTCCGTCCGTCCGTCCGTCCCTCCCTCCCTCCCTCCGTCCCTACCTCCGTCCCTACCTACCTACGTCCCTCCTCCCTCCCGCCCTCCCTCCTTCCCTCCGCTCTCCCTCCTCCCTCCCTCCCTCCCCTCCCCCCTCCCTCCCTCCCTCCCTCCCTCCCTCCCTCCCTCCCTCCCTTCTCTTTTATCTCCTTCCTCTCCCATCTCACCCACTTCACCCCATCTTTTGCTTTATTTAGTGGGTTTTTTCCTAATTAAAAAAGAAAAAAGTGTTATTAATAAAAAGGTAAATATATAAATATTACAGCATGCAGTTCAGCAATGGCTGCAGTAGAGTGCTCTACGGGTGGTTGTACATAGTTCCTCTCTAAGGTTCTCCATAGTGTCCCCCCAATGGATATGCTTGAGATGACAGACTGACAAAGGTGTTGGGAATAGATTGTTCACTTCATGACACAGAAGTTTGTTGTTTGTTTGTTGTTTGTTGTTGTACAGTACTTGGCAGTAGTTAGATGTGTGGTTCTGGTGATTGATATCTCCCCTAATGTGCTCCAAATGGGAAAACTGCTTTATTTAAATCTAATATATCAAATTGAAAAAGAAAACTCAAGACATGTGTTTCCACATGTAATATTTAAAATTGAAAAAGAAAACAGGTTTCCACATTTAGTATGTAAAATTGAAAAAGAAACCACAAGACATGAAAATCCCAGTAAGAGAGAAACAAAAGTTATCTAAATAAATACTCTCCCACTCTTTCTATCAATTTAAGAATTTTACCTAATTATATCTAATCGTGCAGGCAGCCTTATAATATTGCACATAGATTTAGACACTGAACTAGCAAGACCTTTCTGCAGTCTTCGCACCTTGTGACTTGTGAATGGCGGTTTGCTGCTGCATCTGGGTTTTCGTACACTGTGTGTAGCGCATTTCTTAACGTGTGGCGCATGCTGGCATTCATTACCTGTACGTCGTACACACCTAGTGTTGTTGGCATGTTCATAGCTAGTTTTCAGGGATGAAATATCTCTATGCTTTTCCATTTAAAAAAGAAAGCGGAAAGCCGCGAATGGGCTTAGTGCTACCAGGAAATCGTTGAAAATTTACCGGAGGCATCAGATCTCCGCGTTCTTTTTTCAGAGGTGACTTTCATCCCTGGTTTATGTACATTCGTGTCTCTGCTGTATTTTCAAGATCTGCATTAGATTTGGGAATTAGCGGTGGCTAATGTATTTTTAGCATAGTGCCATTAGAGAGGTCATATTGTTAGCTACTGATAAGTGATGTCTACTCACTTTTCGCTGTGAATATGGCCTTCCCTGCCGACATCTCGTAAAGTCACTGTCAGTCAATCAATCAATCAATCATCCAGACTGTCACTTAAACAGAGTCGGGGTGGGTGAAGCTGGCAGGTGAACCGGTTGGTGGTGACACCCGAAGCAGGTGGTGACACCTGAGGCTGATGTTGACACCCGAGGTCGGTATTGACACCTGAGGCCGGTTGTGACACCTGAGGATGATGTTGACACCCGAGGTCGGCAGTGACACCCAAGGATGGTAGTGACACCTGAAGCCGGTGGTGACAACTGAGGCTGGCGGTGACACCTGAGGCTGGCAGTGACATCTGAGGCTGTTGGTGACACCTGAGGCTGGAGGTGACACCTGAGGCTGGTGGTAACACATGAGGCTGGCGGTGACATCTGAGGCTGTTGGTGACACCTGAGGCTGGCGATGACACCTGATGCTGGTGGTGACATCCGAGGCTGTTGGTGACACCTGAGGCTGGAAGTGACACCTGAGGCTGGCGGTGACATCTGAGGCTGGTGGTGACACCTGAAGCTGGCGGTAACACCTGAGGCTGGCGGTAACACCCGAGGGTGGAAGTGACACCTGTGGCGCTTCGGGGGGTGGGGGGGGTCCGCTCAGGCTGCTGGTGAGTTATGAGCATTGTGAATTAGCGGTGTTGCTTTGTACCCTATAGTGTTGGCATGACCTGAAACCCCTCCTTGTCTCCACGTGTTATCTGTAACCCACATCCCACTCCCCACCCCCACCCCACTCCTGCACCCCTCCACCCTCCCTCTGCCAGCGAGCCTGCTTGGTTAGTAAGTGAGCGTAACTTGTAACAAACATATCCAGCAGTGTTGTGAGAGAACTGTACAAATATATATATGTATATATTATATAATATATATATTGTGCTAATCTAATGCAGCTGTCTGGTTCTTGGCTCCTATGAATGTGAAACAATGGGTTTACATACCGTAAAGTCTCGAATTAGCGTCAGTTCGATAGTAAGCACCAAAGTTAGAGTGTTTGTGGGTTAAGTAGACACTTGCAGATACACTAGCACTGTGCTAGTATGCGAAGTATACTTATTTATAGATAAGTAATCAGAGGAAAGAAACTAAGGTATATAGAGTACGGTATACAATATCTGTTGAATACTCAATTGGCAGCATATAACACAATGACATTCTGTAACTCACAAGTTCCATAGCAATATGGCAGTTGTGTAATATGACTAGATCAATATTAGTCAGAGCAATGTGGGTATTTACATGGTATTTAGAATATACGCAGGAGTTATCTTCTGTATTCATGAGGTAAAGTTGTAGTAAGTTTAATGTAGGGTCTGGTCAGTTCGACTTAGACAAGCGGTATATAAACGTCAGTTTGCTAGAAATGTTCTAGTGTTACCTTATTGTGGTTAGTTATTTGCAGTTTGTTAGATGTTGCTAGGGCATAAAACCCAAGCAAGAAAGGGTTTGGTATGGGCGATAATATAGTCACAACAAGGACAGTTGAAACCTGACTTCCCGCGATTCACTGACAGTGCTAATCCTATGGGGGGTCAGGGGGGGGGGGGTGATCCGCATTTTCGAGGAAATTCGCCTTTGGCGCTACGGTCTCGGCTTGATTTCACGTTTTTTGTCAGAGACCACTTTCATCCCTGGTCACTGACTCCTTGTCTAAATCAGAACTCTTCACTAGATTTGATTCCATATATCCAACGTAGATACTGGTGCAGTTATTAAACAGTTATATCCACATAGAAGGAATACTAAATCAATTAAAAAAAATGTTAAGCGCAAAAGAACCCTCATCTTTGAAGCCTATGGGGTCTAGCATCTCGACATGCATGCCAAAAATACTTTGGCATGTTTGCACTTCAAATATCTCCAAAGATAGCCATTTAGTATCAAAGTTACTTCAAACTAAAGTATGGTAGTTTATACGATTTCTAGCGATCAATCATCGTAGAAATATGGCAGAAACTGAAAAATCATCGGACTGTGCAGCTTCAAGAAGAGGGGAAAATAAGAGGTCCCTCGCTTTGGTACTAAGCAGAGAACAATTCCATTAGGCCAAATAAAAAAAATTTAAATGGTGATCGTCCTTTTGATAACACAAATCAGTGTCGGGCGGGCGGTTTTTATTTATATTTTTATTTTCAGTAATTTTGACATGATTTCAATGGAATTGTACATGTTGCTAGTAACATCATAAACATGTTTAATTCATGATGTTGGAAATCGCTTTAGTGTCGCATAGACAGAGTACTGGATGCACTCTCACTGCATTCACATGTACCCGAGGTATCAAAGCATTCACTGTCACTATGGAGAAAAAATCCAATGTCGTAAATGCTATCTGAACTCCAATTCATTCATTACCTGAGCCTGGTACAGAGCAGACCTGCCGCTTACCTGCAGATATTCTTGTACATACACATATACAATTTTAATTTAGCCCGACGCATTAACAAAAAAAAAATGGGGGGTGAGTGATTTTTCATGCACGGGCGGGGACGATCACCATTTAAATTTTTTTTGGCCTTAGTATAACTAACTCGTAATGGGGAAACTCCCCATGTGTTTCAGGAGGGCTTGTCGAAGACCAAGGTAAGCCATGCTAGCAGAGAACCCGTCTATGATCTAGTTATGTGTAAATGTCTCCTCTCAGTGGTGAACCATTACTGTGGGCACCACTCTCTACGGCTCCACTAACATTTCTTAAGGCAAGCGTCTAAATGCTATCGCTGATTACTGTGTCAGTGATGCCTGCTGCTTCCAGAGCGGAAGTTGGGGGTGCACCCCTGATGCTATCGCTTCTTTTCGCCCATTGAGGACGCCACCTGTATTTACGAATCTGCTTAAGAGGATGTCGCCTGCGTTAATGAACCCCTGCGGTGAGGTGTCAACCGCGTTAATGTATCCCTGTGGCCTGATGCCACCTACATTTATGCATCCCAACAGCAGTAACGCAACAGCAGGAAGTGACCTGCATTTATGTAGGCAAGCATTTATTTTACAAAATCATTATTTATTAATATAACTTTTGAAATTGAACTAACTTGAATGACGACAAAAGATGACTTATTAGACAGATGCATTATTAATTAATATGTAATAATTGAAAGATAGAGCATTGTAACATCTAAGTGAGTGCTGGGAAAAATGCCAGCACTATTACAGTGAACCGATAGGTGGCGGCACTGTTGTAGTAGTGAACCGATAGGTGGGGGCACTGTTGCAGTGGTGAACCGATAGGTGGCGGCACTGTTGCAGTGGTGAACCGATAGGTGGCGTCCTGAATAAGTTAAAGCTGCTAGCAATGATAGAAATAAGCACAACTTTTCACTTGTCCAGAGGACAAGTCTGCTGAATTTTCATTATTTATATGGATAGTGGTAAACCCTTTATTACGTGTAATAAGCTCTGTTGTGGTTCCCCCCCCCCCCCCCCCCCCCACCCTCTGTGGGGTGGGACTCGCCACTCGCGTGTAAGCATTATATATATATTATATATATCAGTGTTCCCCTTTGCTTTCCTTTGTCCCCTCCTCCCCCTCCCCTCTTGTCCCCGCCCTTCCCATCCCGGGGATCCTGACATCAGTATTCCCTGTTCCCTACCGCCCCTCCCCTCTTGCCCCCAACTCCACTCCCACCCCCTTCCCCTCCCGAAGGACCTGACACTAGCGTACCCCGTTTGGTTTCCTCCTCCCCTTCCATCCCCTCCCCCATACCCAAAATTCCCACTCGTCCAGTGGAAAAACTCAACCCGTGTTCTGCCCCCTCGTCTGTGCCTACTATCACTTGGTTCAGAAAAGCGGACATGCCTTATTTCGAATGGTGCCGCTAGGTATTCTGAACTTGAATTTACACTTTCTGTGTAGTGACTGCTGGCATGTAATTCACATCTGTGCAACGCCATGCGCATGTAATGCTGACCACTACTGCGCAGTAGCCATGAATGATGTGCTTCCTACAGCGATTCCTGCATGCTGTGTGTGGTGTGGCGCCCTCTCATAGACTAACATAGAACTTAGAAGATGTTGATTTTCACAGAGGTGCCAAGTCTTCCGATTTGGCGGGAGCTCTCCTTAAAATAGATAGCAAAATGACCTCAATCTCCCGATTTCCTGCTTTTAAATTGTAATCTGTAGCCAAATCATTTGAGCTTATTTTTTATTTGTACGCATATTATTCATCGCATATTATTCATCGCAATTCACCATTTTGTATTTTTTAAATTCACAAATTTTCTGGGCAATGCCCCCCTCCCCATCGGACCACACCTGTGAGAGGGGGCCACCCCCACTGTAGGATGAAGCGAGCTTCCCCCCCCCCCCCATATGAGGGGGGGCCACCCCCTTTGGCCTGGCCATGCTATTTCTCCCTATTTAAATGTATGGATTAGGGAGATCTCCCTACTCACTCTACTTGGCACCTCTGTTTTCACCATTATGAGTTGTTATGCTTTAACCCACCACTTGTTTGTTTCGTGTTGTGTTGCTTGAAAACCCCGTTGCCGCTTCATTTCTCGTTTAGTTTCATTGTAATGAGGTGAGTTAACCGCATGTTCAGTGTTAGTAATAAATAGATTTATGTATATGTCGGTGTTTCCTGTCTGTCTGTCTGTCTGTATGTATGTATGTATGTATCTATGTATGTATGTATGTATGTGTGTGTGTGTGCGCGCACGCGCGCGCGTGCGTGCGTATGCGCGTGCGTGCGTGCGCGCGTGTATATATATATATAGTGAACCCTCGATAATCCGGACTACTTTGTTCTCAGCACTCAATGTTGGATTAATTAGCGAGATTATTGGAAAAAGGAATTTGATATAAAATTATTATAAACTTGTGTGATATTTGTATATTTACACACCAAAATGTAGCATTAGTATATGCACTCCGAATCCGAAAAATGTTCTTTATCAGTCACTTTCGGTGCTTTCAAATTGTGAAATAGGAGTTTGAATTGTAAAAGTAGAAGTTGTGAATGCGGTGCCAAACACGCAACTCTATGGAGTATCGTCTATGTTGTGGACAAAGTACAGGTCGCAGGTGAGCATGTAAACGACACTGGCGGCATGCGTCGGCTCATTTCAAAAGCACTGTGAGCATGTAAACGACACTGGCGGCGTGCGTCGACTCATTTTGAAAGCAGTGACATTCACCAGGCTTATTTTGGGAACACGTTTAGCAGGGCTTGCTGTAGCGCTGTTGGATTATATGACCGTCTCATGTATTTTAATTATTTTGCACTGCATATCCCATGTTGTAGTCGGATAGCATGATTTCCAGATTTCTAGTGGCATACAATTAATAGTGGAAATAAATTCCATATATATATATAGCATGCACTAACAGATATGTAATACACACATGTAGGACACACTAACAGACGTGATACGCACCCGTCCTGATATAACCTTAGATGTTGCCAGGACGTAAAGCTCCAACAATCAAATGTAATACATACATATATCATGCACTGATATAATGCACACACATAGCATGCACTAACAAATATGTAACACACACATGTAGCATGCTCTGACAGACTAATACACACAAACACATGTCGCACCCACATAATAACAACACACAACATACACAGCATGCACTAAGCCACGTGTACCATACATGTAATATATACACACATATAATATATACATATATATACACATATGTTACACATAGTACACATATGTAGTTTGCACACATGCATAGTACATACATATAGCATACACATGTAATATATATATATACATACACACATGTGTAACGCATAATACACAGATGTAGTATACACACATAGTACACATAGCATGCACATCTAATATATATATACACACATACATATGTAACACATATTACACATGTAGTATACACCTGTTATATATATATACATATATGCATACATATGTAGCACTGTACACACGTAGCTGCTGAATCTTTTGGCCGACTACGCCAGAGACTATGGAACAACCACCATGTGTCTATGCGGGTCAAAGGCAAGATCTACCATGCAATCGTGCTATCCACCCTACTATACGGAGCCGAGGCCTGGACAGTATACAGACGACAGGTGAAAAAGCTGCATGCCTTCGTACTCAAAGGGGATTTCCCAGCCGCATCGACGACGTTGCTCCGTTGCTCTGACGTGGCGCTAACGTGGTTGACATGACCTCAACGAGGCTTCGATGACACTCCGACGTCACCGGAACGTGCACACGCACTCGCTGGACATGGCAGCTTTTATATACCCAGAGGCAAAACGTTCAGACCATGTTCAGATCACGTTCCAAAACGTTCGCACGACGTCCACGACGTTATGGCCACGCTGGACGCTCGTCAACGACATAACGTGACGTGGACCTAACATAGACAACATGAGCATAACGAGAGCCTAACGTCGGTGTAACATGACTATAACATGACCGTGACGTGACTCGAACGTGTTACCATCTCGACGAGGTACGTCAAAAGTTTTCAACTTGTCCAAAACTTCAACGTCCTCCGACGTACCTCGACGTGAGTGGACATGACTTTAACATGACCCTAACGTGACTCTAACATGGTCCGACGATCTTCGATGTTGTGACAAAACGTCACCCACGTCGAACTCACGTTGGCCATCGTAGTGTGACAGCACCATTACACACACATACACATAGCATACAGTGTATGATACACACACACATACTGCCTGTGCCAACATGATCCGTGTGCTTTCTAACCAGCGCTAACCTTCCATCTTCGTCTGTCCTCAGGATGCCGCCACAGAAGCCGGCCCCAACGTGGACTCCGACCTCATCGAGCACAACAACATGAACTTCACCCCGGGTGACTTTGTCTACGTTGAACTCAGGTGCGCCGGCTTTCACGAGTATATCTGTGATCAAATGCGGTGGCCGAATCGTAGAGCGCACAGGCTTTCTGTGTGGAATTTTGAATCCCAGCCGACTCAAATCAAATTCTAAAATTAATACTTGTCGCTACCTAGCCTGGCGATTGGCATTAATAGGATAGGACAAGGACTGGTTAGCTCAGTATCAGGATAATGTGATAGGAGTGGGATATCAGGTCATGGTGCTATCAGGTCATGGTGCCAGCGGCCTGATCTCCCAGTGGGGCAATGCTATAAAGTTGCCATGAGTACACACCGTCACATGTCGGTATCCATCCTGATGTGACTATGGATGTTGCTAGGACGTAAAACCCCAACAACCAACCTACCAATTATATTTGTGACGTCATATTGACTCACCGGGTCTGACTAATAGAAGGTTCATGTGCCAACTGTCTCGTGTGCATATTAGTGTTGCGAAGCGGTAGGTGTTAAATTGTTTACGTATGAAACCAGATGTAATGGCTGAGGAGGTAAAGCACCCGCTAACCGTATGGGAGGTTTGCTCAGTGTCAAAATACTATGATTTAGTGGTGTATTGAGACATGGAGCTGATGGTCCAGTACCCTATTCGGACAGCACTATAAAGGCTGGGGGGGGAATTTGCCATGTACTACTTGTTTGTTTAATGAAATGTTGATTTGAGCATAAACCACTGTTGTGTTCTGTGATAAAATGCTGATATGTATTACATTGTGGTGGAGGTGGGATCTGGAAAAGTAGAATTATTTGCATGATGGCGGAAATGTTGAAAACTCTTGTTTTGCAGTTATTTCTTTATGTGTTTCCACGTTTCTTGCTTTGATTGCAGAGAAAAGAGCCCACACCCGCACATCATCTGCATCGAAAAGATGTGGCGCAATGAATCCGGAGACGCCTTCCTATATGGAAACTTCTACCACCGCCCTCAAGAAACCTACCATGTGGCTACCAAGAAGTTCTTGGAAAAGGTGAGTTGGAAGGGTTTATCGCCATCTTGCATACAAGCTTTTCACCTGCAGCTATTTCGCATATTTGCCATTTCGCCTACTCGCCATTTTGCCATTTCATCTACAGCCACCTCGTCTACATTCTTCACCAGATGGCAATTTGAAATGGCTGTAGGCGAAACAGCAATAGCTGAAATGGCTGTAGGCAAAATGAATAAGTTAAATGGTTGTAGGCGATTGGATGTAGGCAAAATGGCTGTAGGCAAAATGGCTGTGGGCAAAATGTGTAAGTTGCTGCCAATGGATCGCAGGCTTACTTAATGTCAACTTATGCCCGCCTTATGCTATGTAGCGAGAGCCCTGTGTAAATAAACATAAAATTGATGTCGCTTCATTTAACTTGCGAACACATAAGAAGTTGCCGCTTGGTTCCACACTTGGTTGGAGTGTAATGCGTGAGTTTGGTGTAACCGGAAGTGTCCCGTTCGGTGTTCCTGCAGGAGGTGTTCAAGAGTGATGTATACGAAGACATGCCCTTCTCACGTGTCATTGGGAAGTGCGCAGTGATGTCGGTGAAGGACTACTTCAAGATGCGGCCGGATCTCATCCCAGATAAAGACGTCTACGTGTGCGAGTCTCGCTACAGCTCCCGCCAGCGCGCGTTCAAGAAGATCAAGGTATGTAGTGCTTTGTTCGCAGCAAGCAACCTCTGATGTATTTGTTGCTTCTGAGATGGCGAAGTTGGTATGGATTTGGTTAACTATTCAGTGGCTGTACTATGTGAGTTATTTCTGAGATAGCGGTGTTGTTGCGCATCGGCCTACTCCACCTCTGAAATATCTCACTTCTGAGGTACCGAAGTTGGTATGCATCTGGTTAACTGGCTTAGTGGCTGCATGCAATGTGCATCCGGATGATCCCCCTCAGAAATAGGTCACACTGCACTGGCATAAAAACCTTTCGGGTTTTATTTTTTTGCAGATTTCCACTTTAAAAAAGAATTCTGACATTTTTGGTAGTTTTTCTGTGCATGTAAATTCCAAGACTAAAATTGGGGGTTCGGGTTTAGGGGTGCATCAAAGGGTGGCTTACACTTATAATTAAAGATTGGATGATGAGACTGAATGAATACATTTTTTTTTTTTTTCCCTTTTTTTCCCCTCCCATCCCCACCCTTCAGTCATTCACATTCACTCACTAACTCGTTCACTCACTCACTAACTCTCTTATTTAATTACTGACTCATCCACCCAGTCAATAAGTCAGTCATGTCCTTACTGACTCACACCCTCGTCACCTCACACACTCACTCTCTGTCAGTTGTGAGCACCAATTTGTGTGTTTGAATTGTGACATAATTGAACGTGTGTTGTTGCTATCAGTTTCACACCGTTTCATGTGTTTGAATTGTGATGTAACTGAACGTGTGTTGTTGCTGTCAGTTTCACACCATTTCATGTGTTTGAATTGTGACGTAACTGAATGTGTGTTGTTGCTGTCAGTTTCTGAATTGTGATGTAGCTGAACGTGTGTTGATGTCAGTTTCAAACCGTTTCATGTGTTTGAATTGTGACGTAACTGAACACGGGTTGTTAGTGTTAGTTGGGAATACCATTTTGTGTGTTTGAATTGTGACATAACTGAACGTGTGTTGTTGCTTTCGGTTTCACACCGTTTCATGTGTTTGAATTGTGACGTAACTGAATGTGTGGTGCTGTCAGTTTCACACCGTTTCATTGTTTGAATTTTGACTTAGCTGAACGCGTGTTGTTGCTCTCTGTTTCACACCGTTTCATGTGTTTGAATTGTGACATAACTGAACGTGTGTTGTTGCTGTCGGTTTCACACTGTTTTATGTGTTTGAATTGTGACTTAGCTGAACACGTGTTGTTGCTGTCAGTTTCACACCATTTTTTGTGTTTGAATGAAACTGAACTGACTGTCTGTAGTTGCTGTCAGGTGTGAAAACCATTTTGCGGTGTTTGAATTGAAACTGAACTGAGCACGTGTTGATGCCGCAGATCTGGCAGGTACCGCGCAGTGAGGTGCGCCTCGTGGCACGTGACGTACCACTGGCCCCAGTGCGCGTTGCGTCTGTGTTCGCTGACAAGTTGGAAGGGGTGAAGGAGCTTAAGGACGAGGAGAGCGAGGAACAGAACATGCTTGACAAGGAGCGGCAGGTAAGACGCCACCTGCATGCGCACTCTTAATTTCACATCTAAACATCATTTTAACATGCACAACAAATTCAAACAAAATTGTATTGATTACAGTTAAACAAGCAAGATTATGTCTTACAAGAAAGAAGTCGAAAAAAAGTTTGAAAAAGTTTTGGTAAATGTGTGGTATCGATGTCTAAATTTCCAAATTTGTTCACTTTAGCACCAAATCATACAAGTATACTTTTGATACATTTTGTCAGATAGATTAAATACATGCAGTATTGCTAACATACTTAACATACAGGGTCAACAATAATTAATTGACTTTCTACCCCACAAAAAAGAAGAATTAATTATCACCATTGTAACATGGAAACCCAATATGTGGTGCCCAGTTTTAGAGAATGACCCTTCTACCCTGATAAAAGACTTATTCTTTTTTTTTTGTCTTTTTTTTGTTGTGATGGGTGTATTTATGTTGCCCATAACGGTTAAGTCTAATGACTTGTTTTCACCGCTAGACAGTAATAGTCTTGTGACTCCCCTTCTTTTTTATCATTTTCAGTTGTTGTGTAGCTAACTACTGCATGTATTCTTTCTCTGTTTGTAAGCATTCTCCCAGATCCCCCCAAACCAAAATCTAATCAAAAGTAAAAATTTGGCAAGTGACTGAATTTTCTACTTGCCCGAGTGGCAAAACTACTTAACCAAACCCAAGTCAGCCAATTGAAACTGAAATCTGCTACTGCAGATCAGAAAAATTCGGGCAGGTCACTGAGAACTTCATCCGCCCGACCGAGTAAACTAGGTGCCCCAGGCAACTGGGCAGTCCTTATTGTCCTATCAGGCCACTGTAACTGTGAGTGTTTTGTTTGTAGAACATCGAGGTTGAGAAGGAAGTGGAGAATCCAGACGGGTGCACACACTACCAGCAGTACAAGACGTCCGCTGGCTGGTTCAAACTCGGTCAGTATTACACCAGACATTCAGAGAGCCACTTTGCAGCTCTCTGTCTGGTTTACAGTCTAGTTAAAAATCGAATTGAATTGTAACTGAACTGAGCACGCGTTGGTCGCTCACTCACGTGAATCTTTATGGGAGCCGTCAACATTTTTAAGGTACTACTTTTCCAGAACCCCCCCCCACCCCCCCCCAAAGTAGTAGACTTAAATATTTGACTACAGACCTTGACGTGGCCCCCTGAATGAGTTGAATGCCCACCTCCTATTTTGGTAGGTCATGGGATTCAAACTCCCAGAAGACTAAATGGCTCAATCATCATCATCATCATGCTGTCGGTCGCGATGCGACAAAGACTGCTTTCATTACTTGACTGCCACTCTCCATTTTGTGTTGTGTTGCGTTGTGTTCCTCCTAGCTGATTTTCCGCTGTCGATGGAAGATGAGCTCGAGCAGCGCGGTCCTTGGTAACCCGGGCAACGACCGAGTCGGTATGGTGTTTTGTGCGGTTGTACATTTCATGAAAGCTGCGTGCAAAAGTGTTGCTGGTTTTTGCAAGTTAACAGCGGCACTCTCTCGGGGAGCAAATAGAGGTTTCACACCGGCAATAACATGTCAAGACAGGCGCAAAACTATTTGTCCTTGCAGTGATTGGTCGGGAAATGTTGGGAGTTCCATACATCAACCGCCCTTAATGCTGCTACAGTGACATGGTTTACTGTTTAGGGTTTGCTCCCTTAGCCTTCGGCTCTGTCAAGAACCTGTACCACAAGGCAGTGGTTTACAACTCTGCAGGGCAGGGGCATCAAACTTCCTGAGGTATTGCCATACCTGCAATACCTGCATACCTTCAAATGACTCAATATTTCCCTACTTAAGCAACTAATGCATACCCAAAAAGAAAGAGATGTCAACATTTTATGACATGATGAAAGTCATACTCTACTGACAGCCCCTCCCCCTCCACCTGTTGTATGCTTTGTACAAATATGAAAATGTTGACAACTTTGGACGGCCCTTAAAGCTGCATAGTCCGATGAAATATCAAATTTTCAAAACCAAACCAATTATCTAGATTTGATTTTACATATCTAACTCAGATACTGATGCACTTATGAAACATTTGTTTCTGCGAAAAAGGCAATACTGAGTCAATTTAACAGAACCTGTTACTGCAGAAGTCTATGGTGTCAGAGTTTTGGCAAGCCTGGCAAAACTAATTTTACATCTTTGCACTCAAAATATCTAAAAAGTTTACCATTTAAAATAAAAGTAACTTTGAACTAATGTAAAGTAGATACTAGTAATCGATCTAATATATTTATCTCAGAAAAAATACCGAAATTCAAAACCATCGGACTATGCAACTTTAAGAATGGTGCTGAATTGAAACATCCTGCTAGCACCTGAGATGTTGCAAGGACTTAAAACCCCACTCACTCATGCCAGTCTTTAACGATCTGGTCACTTGATTTTAACGTGTTTCTAAAATATATATTCTATATCTTCACAAAATATTCATATTCTAGAAATATTAACTTAGAACTGCTAACCCATGGGCTTTAGCAGATTCCAGTTCTCACCAGACGATATGGCTGAATTGGTATGAGTGCTAACTAGCTTCCAATGCAGGAGGTCGTGTGTTCGAACCCCGGCTGCGTCAAATCAATGATTTACAAAATTGATAACTCTTGCAACCTAACCTGGCGCTTGGCATTAATAGGATAAGGCGAGGACTGGTTTGCTCAGTATCAGGATGATGTGGTCGAATGCGATAACGGGTTTGGGCTTGTCTGCCATTGAGGAAGCACTATTAAAGTTACATAGTCCGATGGTTTTGAATCTCTGTATTTTTTCTGAGTTAAATATATTAAATCAATCAATAGTATCTACTTTACATTAGTTCAAAGTTACTTTTATTTTAAATGGTAAACCTTTGAGATATTTTAGGTGCAAACATGGAAAATTAGTTTTGGCAAGCTCGCCAAAACTCTGACACTATAGACTTCTGCAGTAACAGGTTCTGTTAAATTGACTTAGTATTGCCTTCTACGCAGAAACAAATGCTTAATAAGTGCATCAGTATCTAAGTTAGATATGTAAAATCAAATCTAGATAATCAGTTTGGTTTTGAAAATTTTATATTTCATCGGACTATGCAGCTTTAAGTCATCATGAGTGTGCACTGCCACAAGTTGGTACCTGTCTTGATATGACCTTAGATGTTGCCAGGATGTAAAATCACAATAAACTAACATGAGTCCACACTGTCACAAGTTTGTACCCATCCTGATATGACCTTAGACGTTGCTAGGACGCAAAACAACAAGTCCATTTTGAAATTGTGAATAAGTTCCATCACGCTCCTAGATAAGGGTACCGAGCGCAGTGGCCGAATTGGTAGAGTGCAGGCCTTCCGTGCGGAAGGTCGAAAGTTCAATTCCCGGTCGAGTCAAACCAATGACTTACAAAATTGATACTTGTCACTTCCTAGCCAGGTGCTCGGCATTACTAGGATAGGGCAAGGACTGGGTTAGCTCAGTGTCATGATAATGTGACTGAGGCAGCACTATAAAGTCGCCATGAGTGCGCACTGTCACAAGTTGGTACCCATCCTGATATGACCTTAGATGTTGCTAGGACGTAAAACAACAAACAAACTGGTAATAGTGAATAAGTAAAGTTGTCCTAGTGATAATTGTGAAGTTGTCCCAATCATGTTAGTTGCCCTTTAAGAGAACAAATTGAGACCGATTACCAGAGAAGCCGTCAATTTGTCACGGTTGGGAGGGGGGGGGGGTAGTTCGGGTGTCAGGCTGATTACGCCGTTCCTTGGTAAGGATCAACACCACATTGACTGCCCATTCAGGTAATTAATTACTCAACTATGTGGGTAATTAGTACACTAGGAGCGGGCTGCAGCGAGGGTGCTGCAGGGAGGGTGCTGCAGGGAGGGTGTGCACGCACCAGTGACCGGGCGGCAGACTGTGGGGTTTAGAGCACACACGCTGTTACCTCAGGGTCACAACTCATGTGGTCAATGCGCATGTCTAGTGCACACGTCGTGACAGAAATGTGGACACACAGCGGGTGCAGTAGTTACTTCAGCAGGAGACTCATTGTCACTCACATATCGTGACTCACACACGGGGATTCGCACACTCTGACTCACAAACTGGGACTCACACACTGAATCACATACAGGGACTCACTCACACACACTGCCACTCACACGGACTGTGTTGTAAACCTAACAGCTTACCCACGTAGACAGCCCTCTCTGGCCAATGTACAGTGACCCCCTGAATGTGTGCCATGGATTATTGGTCACTTCTGTGTGGTGGCCCGTCAGTTCTGAGTCGTGGACTACTGGCCTTATATTACATGAGAGTTAGCGAGCACTGCTGTGGATTACTGGTTGTTTCTACCAGAGGTCGGCGGTAGTTAACTGTGGCGTGAATTATCTACTATTTTTACCTGAGAGTTAGCCGGTGACTAGTTCTGATCTGTGGGTTACTGACCATTTGTACGTTGAGTTAGTGGGAGACTAGTTCTGAACTGTGGATTAGTGACCATTTGTACATGAGTTAGTGGGAGACTAGTTCTGATCTGTGGGTTACTGACCATTTGTATGTGAGTTAGTGGGAGACTAGTTCTGAATTGTGGGTTACTGACCATTTGTATGTGAGTTAGTGGGAGACTAGTTCTGAACTATGGGTTACTGACCATTTGTACGTGAGTTAGTGGGAGACTAGTTCTGAGCTGTGAGTTACTGACCATTTGTACGTGAGTTAGTGGGAGACTAGTTCTGATCTGTGGGTTAGTGACCATTTGTATGCGAGTTAGTGGGAGACTAGTTCTGAACTATGGGTTACTGACCATTTGTATGTGAGTTAGTGGGAGACTAGTTCTGAACTGTGAGTTACTGACCATTTGTACGTGAGTTAGTGGGAGACTAGTTCTGATCTGTGGATTAGTGACCATTTGTACGTGAGTTAGTGGGAGACTAGTTCTGAACTGTGAGTTACTGACCATTTGTACGTGAGTTAGTGGGAGACTAGTTCTGATCTGTGGGTTAGTGACCATTTGTACATGAGTTAGTGGGAGACTAGTTCTGATCTGTGGGTTACTGACCATTTGTACGTGAGTTAGTGGGAGACTAGTTCTGATCTGTGGGTTAGTGACCATTTGTATGTGAGTTAGTGGGAGACTAGTTCTGAACTGTGGGTTACTGACCATTTGTACATGAGTTAGTGGGACACTAGTTCTGATCTGTGGATTAGTGACCATTTGTACGTGAGTTAGTGGGAGACTAGTTCTGATCTGTGGGTTAGTGACCATTTGTACGTGAGTTAGTGGGAGACTAGTTCTGATCTGTGGGTTACTGACCATTTGTACGTGAGTTAGTAGGAGACTAGTTCTGATCTGTGGGTTAGTGACCATTTGTATGTGAGTTAGTGGGAGACTAGTTCTGAACTGTGGGTTAGTGACCATTTGTACATGAGTTAGTGGGACACTAGTTCTGATCTGTGGATTACTGACCAGTTGTACGTGACCTAGTGGGAGACTAGTTCTGAACTGTGAGTTACTGACCATTTGTATGTGAGTTAGTAGGAGACTAGTTCTGAACTGTGGGTTAGTGACCATTTGTACATGAGTTAGTGGGACACTAGTTCTGATCTGTAGATTAGTGACCATTTGTATGTGAGAGTTAGCGGGAGAGGCTAGTTCTGAATTGTGGATTACTGACCAATTTTTTGTGAGTTAGTGGGAGAGTTCTGCATTGTGGATTACGAGTTGTTTCTACGTGGGAGTTAGCGAGGGCGGCTGCAGGCCTGACCATCTAAGATGGCGGACACTCTGGCCTCTCCAAGAAGTGGCACAGCTTACAAGCCACAGACTGCCGTCTTCGTCCCGACTCCGAAAGGAGGCCAGGGGCTGGTGCACCGTGGCTTCCGGTACCGGGTGCGCAGCCGGCGCCCAGAGGTTCGCTACTGGAGTTGTGTGCGGAACAGCTGTAGTGGTAAGGCGACCAGTCGTAATGGGCTCGTGGTTGGTGAGAGTGGCCACCACAATCACCCACCCACCGAACGACTCAGACCGAGTCTCACATACGGGTCGGCCAGAGACCATGACAACCACCCACCCACTGAACCACTTGAGCAGGGTTCTGTGTACGGGTCACCGAGAGACTACCATAACCATCTGCCCACTGAGCCGCTTGGGCCGAGTTCTGGGTACGGGTCTCCTAGAGACCATGACAACCACCCGCCCACTGAATACATTGGCCGTTTCAACCATCTGGTGTTACATCATACCGATGACATGAGTAGGAAATACCTAAGTGTGGAGGAACATGGTGACCCTTCGGCCCATCATGCCATCCCTCTTGTCAGACCCCACCTCTCACTGAGCGACCTGGCTCAGAACGTCGAAGTGCGCATGGCCGACAGTCTAGTCGAAGCGTGTCATGAGGACTGCGCAGAGAGTACTGACTGCTGCTATGACGAAGGAAGCTGGGACAATAAGTTCCTCTCACAGCTTCCAGAGTGTGCTGGTGGCATGACCCGGTATGAGGAGCCCAGAAAAGCATACTTTGAAACCGGCTTCTCCAAATGCCGCTCACAGTTATTCTCACCTGAAGTACCTGTGTCTCTGGATGTCGCAAGTGAGCCAGCTGAACAGTATAAATCCTTAGTCAGTGATGGTGCAGCAGGTAGCTATGGATGCCTAGTAGCAGAGGAGCCAACGGGACACTATAGATACTCAGGTGATGGGTCAGCGGAAAGCGATGAATGTCCAGTAGGTGATGGACCAGTGATTTATTACGAATACCCATTATGTGACGAACCAGCAAACCACTATGGATGCTCAGTAGGTGATGCACCAGCAGGACGCTATGAATGTGCAGTAAGTGATGCGCCAGCGGGACGCTATGTAGGTGATGCACCAGCAGGACGCTATGAATGTGCAGCAAGTGATGCGCCAGCAGGATGCTATGTAGGTGATGCACCAGCAGGGTGCTATGAATGTGCAGTAAGTGATGCGCCAGCGGGACGCTATGTAGGTGATGCACCAGCAGGACGCTATGAATGTGCAGTAAGTGATGCGCCAGCGGGACGATATGTTGGTGATGCACCAGCAGGACGCTATGAATGTGCAGTAAGTGATGTGCCAGCGGGACGCTATGTAGGTGATGCACCAGCAGGACGCGATGAATGTGCAATAAGTGATGCGCCAGCGGGACACTATGTAGGTGATGCACCAGCAGGACGCAATGAATGTGCAGTAAGTGATGCGCCAGCGGGACGCTATGTTGGTGATGCACCAGCAGGACGCTATGAATGTGCAGTAAGTGATGCGCCAGTGGGACGCTATGTAGGTGATGCACCAGCAGGACGCGATGAATGTGCAGTAAGTGATGCGCCAGCGGGATGCTATGTAGGTGATGCGCCAGTGGGATGCGATGAATGTGTAGTAAGTGATGCGCCAGCGGGACGCTATGTTGGTGATGCACCAGCAGGACGCTATGAATTTGCAGTAAGTGATGCGCCAGCGGGACGCTATGTAGGTGATGCACCAGCAGGACGCGATGAATGTGCAGTAAGTGATGCGCCAGCGGGACGCTATGTTGGTGATGCACCAGCAGGACGCTATGAATGTGCAGTAAGTGATGCGCCAGCGGGATGCTATGTAGTTGATGCACCAGCAGGACATGATGAATGTGCAGTAAGTGATGCGCCAGCAGGATGCTATGTAGGTGATGCACCAGCAGGGTGCTATGAATGTGCAGTAAGTGATGCGCCAGCAGGACGCTATGAATGTCCAGTAGGTGATGTGCCAGCAGGTCTCTATGAATGTGCAGTAGGTGATGCGCCAGCAGGACACTTTGTAGGTGATGCGCCAGCAGGACACTATGAATGTCCAGTAGGTGATGTGCCAGCAGGTCTCTATGAATGTGCAGTAGGTGATGCGCCAGCAGGACGCTTTGTAGGTGATGTGCCAGCAGGACGCTATGAATGTCCAGTAGGTGATGCACCAACAGGACGCTATGAGTGTGCACTAGGTGATGTGCCAGCGGGATGCTATGTAGGTGGTGCATCAGCAGGATGCTATGAATGTCCAGTAGGTGATGTGCCAGCAGGTCTCTGTGAATGTCCAGTAGGTGATACGCCAGCAAGACGCATTGTGGGTGATGCACCAACAGGACGCTATGAATGTCTACCCGGTGATGCACCAGCAGGATGCTATGTTGGTGATGCACCAACAGGACCCTATGAATGTCTACCCGGTGATGTGCCAGCAGGACGCTATCTGGGTGATGCACCAACAGGACCCTATCAATGTCTAGCCGGTGATGCCCCAGCAGGACGCTATGAATGCGCAGTTGTTGGTGGATGGTGTGAAAGTGACTCGCATGTTGATGACAGTTTAGCCGCAGCACTTAGATCGAGCCTTAACCTTCTTGCCGGTGACCTTGAACCATGGCACATGGAGGTCAATGACAAGTCTGGAGCAGACAGTTCACAACCAGATGATGACATATACAGTGAGTGTCCGTCTAGTGAAGCCACGAGTATAAATTGAGTTTACTTTGGGGTGTGGGAAATTGGGTTTATGTCAGGCACTGCGAATTGGTTTTAATTTAACGTGGTGTGAAGAGTTTAATTTGAGGTGATTTTAAATTGTGATGGAATGGATTAACTTTACTTTGATGTGTGCTGAATTGTGTGACTGAGTGGGGAATCGGGTCACGGTGCCAGCAGCCTGGTCTCTCAGTGGAGCAGCACTATTAACTCACCAGGAGTGTGCAGTCACAAGCCGGTTACCATCTTGATATGACCATAGATGTTGCCAGGACATAAACCCCAATCAACGTGTGGATCTGTGCGATTTGCTTATGCATCTTGTATTTGGTTTCAGGAGACTGTGTGTATGTACGCAGCGAAGAAGACAAGCCATATATTGCAATGATCGACAAGATCTGGACAGACCAACTGTAAGTCGTGAGTTTCATCATGCGTCTTTGTGGTGTTCTCTGTGGTGGAGTGGTTAGAGTGTCTGACTTTTTTTCTAGGTCAGACTCCTAATCTGAAGGTCGGTGGTTCAATTCCAACCCCATCTCTGACAATTTGGATTTCCACCTCTGTGTAAAACTTACAGCGACATCAAAGGCCAGTTGCTCTCATACCATGTCTATGTGGTGTGGGAGGTTAAAAATCCCTTCGGTCGGTAAAAGTGTAGGCTCGGGCTTTCTATCGACAAACTGTCTCATGCTGAAAACAAGTCTATTCGGACTTATCCATGATAGGAGTATAAATCTTCAAGAAATGCTTTGAAGCTGGAATTTGGGTGAAGTTGACCTTAAAAGTGCTTGAAAACCCATTGAATTTTGACTTCCTTCAAGTGTGTGAATCATGTGTAATGATTAAAGAAGCGTGGGTTTGAATCCTGTTCTATGCGCAATATTTCCAATTTTCATTTACCACCCTCCGCCACAACATTACTTTAATACAAGTTAAACACTTCTCGCCATGAATATGGTCTTTGTTGCTACATGGCATAAAACAACCACCAATCAATCGATCAATCAACCTCTCGTCTCACCGCACAGCGGTAACGCCTTCTTCCACGGGCCCTGGTTCGTACATCCGATTGAGGTGGAGCACTCACCGACCCGGCTCTTCTACAAGCGCGAAGTGTTCCGCAGCTCGATCGAGGACACAAACCCCATGCTGTCGATCCAGGGCCGGTGTTCGGTGCTCGTGTACAAGGACTACTGCGTGTCGCGTCCCACTGAACTGCCCGAACAGGATATCTACATCTGCGAGTCCAAGTACATGGAGGGTGAGAAGTCCATCCGCAAGCTCGCCAAGTCCATGAAGGTCAGTCTGAGGTCACGTCACGTGTCATTGTAGATGTGCCAGGTCTTTTGTGTTTATTTTCAAAGGAAAGAAACAATTAAATGTAGATTTTTAATATTTGTTATTCATTTATTTAGTTATTTATTTAATTATTTGTATTTGATATTTGTTGTTAGAGGCTGTTCAAAGTTGTCAACATTTTCAAGGTAATATAAAGTATTACTTTTCCAGACCTCTTCCTCCGCCCTCTACTGCTCAAAGTTGTACTCATCAACATTTTACTATAGATCCAGACGGGGTGACCAAATGAGTTGAGAGCCCACCTCCCGTTTTGGTAGGTTGTGGGATTCGAAACGCCGGGTTCAACCCATGTTTGAGTCAGATCAAAATATAAATTGAATACTTGTCGCTACCTAGCATTCAGCAGAATGACTAAAAAAAATATATATTTGATTAAAAGCTAAAAGTCATACTTTAGTGACACCCCCCTCCCCTGTCGTACATTTTGGGCGTCCGTGAAAATGTTTACAACTTTGGATGGGCCCTCAGGTAAGGCCCTAAAAACATTTATAAAATATACTTGTTTCTTAGGCATTGCTACGTTAATTTCTAAGCCCGACCGACCCTTTTTATAATAGCAAATTTTAAGAAAGGTTTAAATATTTCCAAATTCTTCCACACAGAATTTCAATGGCTGCTCTGTCAGGTTTTGTGCTGTTTGTTTATTTGCTTAGATTTTACATCCTACCAATGGCTAAGCTCCTTTTTGTCGTCAATTGCATGACAAATTTCTGTTCGAATTATGATTGTATGACACATTTCTATCCAAATAAATACTGAATTAGAAATGCCACTGCCGCCAAATCTCTTGAACCGAACCAGAAATAAAACACTGCCCAGTCCCCCCTACGTTTTGGCAAAATGTGTCTTGAGAAACAAGTCTATTTTTATGTTTGGCCTAATGATAATTATTTAATGTTTTTCGTCATGTTTTTATCATCACGTGTGACTTTGGTACTTTCTGCACTAATACCGTATGGATACCTCAGGTGTTGCAAGAACATAAAACCCCAATAATGGGACACTTGGGTGTGGACTACTTTTTGTACTATTAAATATAGCCTATCTGTCACTTCGAATGGTACGAGTACCATTTATTCCGGTACTACTTTGTATTTTTGTCAAGTTCCAACTGTCCGATTCTAATACTCACCATCGCCGAGTTTGCTAGATATAGTTTCCTAGACGGGGTGGCGGAATGAGTTGAGCGACCGCAAAAAAAATGCAAAAATAAAAATAAAAGGCCTGATTTTCACCTACATCTAGGAATATGTAATGTTTATATTAATTGGCAGGTATATTTCAAATTGGCCAGACTATTATGTATATTTTCACATGTCCAAAGGGATATATTTATATTATATATTTAGCGAATTTTGCATCTGTTGAAATATTATATATAGCCCTATGAAATAACCTGCAATACATAAGAGTGATAAAAATAAGAAAAAAATGTACCTTGTCCACGGGACAAGTCTGGTGTGATTTTTCACTTGTCCGTCTGAATTTTCACTTGTTCCGTACAAGCGGACAAGCTCTTATTTCGAACGCTGCATAATATAGTAGATGTAATGTGTCTTATCTTGCGTAGATTTTTGTTGTGTCTGGAACGTGAGAGCAGTATAGATTATGTCCCATAGGTGTTATTTGTACATGTATGTCTACACGTGTTAGTTAGTTAAATGGCATGGTACATTATTTCTTACTTTACCATTTCCCCAATGTTCAGTCCAGTATGTATTACCAACTGTTTCCCGGCATTAATTATCTATTTGTTGTGTCAACTTAACCAACAACAAGCAACTCATTGTCAGGCTCATAGTTTTAAAATCACCATCTCGTGTCAATTAAGCCGTGAAAGGACAAGTAACGTTTCCCCAAATCTCGGAGTCTATCATCACATGTGTCATATTGTAGAAACCTCATTCTGTCGTCTTTTCGTCTGTAAGGAGTTGTTCATGTTTCCGCCTATGAATATTTCCCAGGTACAGCTTTGTTTAGTTACTTCAAAACCTTCAAGGACTAATAGTTCTACAGCCTACCTTTCTTGCGCCTACTATAAAGTATAGTTTTTTTAATTTAGTTTTTTTATTGAGACTGTATTTATACTGTCGATAGCATGTAAGCCCGGCACCCAGGCTTATTTTCAATGCTGGCCAGCTGTAGTGTTGGTGTTGTCTTATCAAACAGTAGCCACTGATAAGTTATTTGATTGTCTGCATTTCAGTAGCAGGTAGATAGTCTGTTGGTACGTTTAGTAGCCTATGTTAGTATTTTTGGGCCCTCTTGGCATCATGCTATAGAGAACGTGCATCAAGTATGTCATGCTAAGTTATGCCATGTCCAAGACTCGCCATATTAAAGTCTGCATACACGGCCATGCATAAAACTACTCCCCTCACGATATGACCTTAGATGTTGCTAGGACGTAAAACAACAACAAACAAACAAAACGCTCAATTTGAGAAAGATCCCCTCCCTTCTCGCCCATCAATTAGTTA